>PVIU01018274.1:0-39481 GCA_004026605.1 Ondatra zibethicus
AAGGGTCTAATTTCATTCTCCTACACGTTGACATCCAGTTATGCCAGCACCATTTGTTGAAGATGCTTTCATTCTTCCATTGTATAATTTTAGCCCCTTTGTCAAATATGAGGTGTTCATATGTTTGTGGATTAATATCCGGATCTTCTGTTCGATTCCATTGGTCAACATCTCTGTTTTTATGCCAATACCAAGCTAGAACAACACATTTTTAACCTTTCTTGTGTTTAGTAGTAGACAATTCAATAGTAATTGAGTGGAGATTTTGAAAAATAAATCTTTGAAAGTCAAGAACTCAGTGGGAGATGGCGTCACTCTGTCCTCTTTCCCTTTCTCTCTTCCTGAGGTATGACAACCGGAACTGGAGCTTTCTGAGCAGAGTAGGATGAATGCCAGGGATAAAAATGGTGTCTTGGAATCCATATGAAGCCCGAGTCTTGAGTGATCATGGCGTCACTTTACCTGTGCTAGGGTGCCTATTTCTGACTGTCATTTCTGCGAGTGAGAACTGAAGTTGATGTACTATTTAAAGTTCTTTATTTAGGTGTTTTTCTTTATGCACTAAATTCTAGTTCTGATACAGTAGCTGATTCCTGATTTTATTTGCATATCATCCTCCCTATGTATTCCCAAAATACACATTAATTTTTTTTTATTTTTAGGAAGAGAAGAGAAATAAATTGTTTATTCTCATTGACTTGCTGTTCTACCTGGATGGGATGCCTATGCCAGTTGATGTGGGCTCTTGGAGGGGATTTGAACTAACACAGCATGGCAAAGAAGGGAAGAGGGTGAAAGAGCCCAAACTGCTGTTGAGCCACAGAGACAGCAACCAGACCTTCTCTACCTTGAGTTCCTGTTATTTTAGAAAGTATATCCTGGTTGTTTCATAGCAAGCTTTTAGTTTAGGTTTCGATTTTTTGCAACCAGAGATATTCTGTTTTTTTGTAACCAGAGATATTCTAATTGATATCTACATGTGTTTGGCATATTGGGACCACATTAAAATGTACTCACTAAATGGTTTAATAATTGCAATAATAGTTGCAGGTTATTGAGTACTTTCAATGCATGGTGGTGATAAGCATCTTCTGTGGGATGATCTCATTTCATATTTAGAATAATACTGTGTCCGAATACTGGTATGATACCCACTTTAAGACAAAAACCTAAGTCTTAGAAAGCATAATTTTTCCAAGGTCATATTGTAGCTAATGATTTGCAGAATTAAGGTTTCAATTTATTTGGCTGATCCTAGAGATTCCAAAGCAAATCTTTACTATATTATGCACATTGTACTAAGATGTCACAAGTGATCAAAAAACAAGTGACAAACTGGAAGCCAATATTTGTAACCCTCAAACAAGTACAAGATTTATATCAATAATAATGAAGTGTAACTACTCATTGCAGGGACAAAAGTAAATTCCTTCATAGGAGAAATGGGTAAATATGTGAAATAGATTATCACAAAAAGAAATGCAAACAGCTAAGTAAAGACTCACTAATAACTCAGCAATATTAAAGTCTTAAAATATTTTTTGATAACCAATATGCAAAACTTGTAGACAAATAGTTGTGATGTACTGTTTGTAGGAATAGAATCTTCTTATAAGGAAATTTTTTGTATGGCAAAATTTGCATGTCAAAAGATATATTTTAAATGTTTTATTATTTAGTTTAACATGCAAAGTAATGAGTTACATCATTGAATGTTCATGTGTGTTATTTTATTTTGTTCTTATTCATTCCCATCCCTACTCCCCTCTCCATAGTCCCCCCTCTCCTCTGGCTGGTTTCCTGTTCTTTAGTGAGTTCCCACTTCTTCTTTTTTATTTTATGTATTCCATTGCTTCCTCTCACTCCCACCTCCCTTAAGACCCTGTCCTCCTTCATGCACACAGACAGAAACACACACACACAAGCATATGTATAACTTTAAATTTAAGTTCTGCATAGAGAGTGAATATGTGGTGTCTGTGTCCATTGTCCAGGTAATGTAATGATTTCATTTTTCTTTATGGCACCATAAAATTCCATTATGTATATGTGCCACATTTCTTTATCCATGCCACTGTCGGTTCTATTCTCTGGCTTTTGTGAGTATTTCAGCTACAGAAATGGATGCTCAAGTATTTCTGTGGTACATTGGCGTAGAGCCCTTGGATATAGATGAGAGTGATAGAGCTATGTTGTATGGTAGTTCTATTTTCAGGTTCTGAAGGGCCTCCATATTGATTTCTTTAGAGGCTATGCATGTTTACATCCAAAGCTGGAATTGGGATACATCCAGCAGTTTTCGTTTTGTTTTTTAGTTGTTTAAGATTTTTTGGCTATCCTGGATCTTTTGTGTTTGTTTCTACGTGAAATTTGAGATTAGTGTTTCAATTTCTGTGAAGAATTAAGTTGAAAATTCAATGGCGATTACATTGAATGTGTGGATTGCTTTTGGTAGGACAACCATTTTCACAATATTAATCACCCAGTTCATTAATATGGGAGGTGTGTTCATTTTTGCTATCATCTTCAATTTCTTTTGTCAGTCTTAAAACTTTCATTGTATAAGCCTTCGCTTCATTTGTTAGATTTATTCAAAGATATATGTGAGGTTATTGTGAATGGTACTGTTTCTTTTGTATGCTTGTAGCTTGTATATAGGAAGGCTACTGAACTTTCTGTGTTAATTTTGGTTTATTTCTGGATTCTGGTCCTTTTCTATTGTTCTACATGTTTGCTTTTGTGCCAATACCAGGATGTTTTTGTTACATGATATCTTAGTTTTTTCCCCCATGTTGCTTTGATATAATGCATTGGTAAAGTAACCCAGAAGAGAATTTTGTTGTTGTTATTGTTGTTAAGCTTGCAGTTCCCGAGGGAATGCAGGCCATCGTGGTGGGAAGGGCAGCCAGGGCAGTGGGGGCATGAAGCTGGCTCATCACATTGTCTTGGCAGTTCTGAAGCAGAGAGAGAGAACAGGAAGTGGGGTCAGGCTATAGAGCTCTAAACTCTGTTCCTAGTGATGCATTTCTTCCAACAAGGGTCTGCTAAAGGTTCCATAGCCCTCCAAAATATTGACTCTATCTGGGAATCAAGGTTTGAAACACATGAGCTTATGAGAGACATTGCACATTCACATCTCAGTATGTAGCTTTACACTATAATTTGAAATTGGATAGTATGATTCATCCAGCAACGTTATTCCTGTGAAGGCATTCTGTTTAGGGTATTTTGTGGTTCCATTCAAATTGTGGGATTAGTTTTTGTAGTTCTGTGAAGAATGTCACTTGGATTGTATTGGATTTGCATGTTATTTTTGGCAGTAGAGGTATTTTCACCATATTAATTCTGAGTGCTCATGAGCAGGCAAGAGGTCTCCATCTACAGTTTCTTTTTCAATTTCCTTCTTTAGTGTCTTCAAGCCTTCAATGGAGAGTATCTTTCACTTTTGGTTAGGTTTATTTCTGGATATTTTATAAAACTATTGTGTAATAAGATATTTTCCTTCAACTTCTGACTCAGTTTAATATTTGGTACAAAGAAAAAAATACTGATTTTGCATCTTGTTATTTTGTTTAAAGTATTTATCAAGTACACCAGCTTTCTGATGGAGCTTTTGGATTCTCTTAAGTATATAGGATCAGGTCATCTGCAGATAGATAGGGATAATTTGGTTTCTTCCTTTCTTATTTGTATTCATTTTATTTTCTCTTCGCTTACTATTCTTACTAAGACTTCAAGCATTCCTATTCAATAAGAGCAGAGAGAATGAGCATCCTTTTCTTCTTCTAGATTATAGAAGAAATGCTCTCAGTTTCCTCTAGCTAAGTATAACGACAGCTGTTGGTTTGTTATAGATGGCTTTAATTATGTTGAGATGTGTTCTTTCTATTCCTTGTGTCTCAGGAGTTTGTTATGAAAGGGACTTTATTGAAGGTTTTTTTTAAATCAGTTGAGACCATCTTCTTATGTCTATTTATGTATTGAATTGTATTATTGACTTGACTCCACACTGCATCTTTGGAATAAAATCAATTTGGTTATTGTGTATGAGTTTCGTAACATGTTCTTAAATTCATCTTGCAAGAATTTTATTGAGAATTTTTGCACTAATGATCATCAGGGAAATTGGTGTATGCCTGTCTTTGTTGTCTCCTTATCCAGTTTGGAATCTATGCAATGCTAGCTTTGGAAAATGAGTTTGATAGTCTTCTTTCTCTTTTGGTTTGAGGATCATTGGTTGGTATTAGCTATTCTTTAAGAGAGTGACTCCCTCTGGACTTTTGTACGTTGCAAGGATCTTTGTTCAATCTCATTGATCACTAAGATTCTGTTTAAGTTTTAGTTGTATCTTCTTGATTTAACTATGGTAGCCTATATGTATCTAGGAATTTATCCATTCTTCTAGATTTTCCAGAGTTTGGCAGCACGTAAATTTTTTGATTACTCCCTAATGAGTCTTTGTTATTCACTGAACTCTGTAGTAACTTCCTCTATTTCATCTCCAATATTATTTATGTGGGTATTTTCTATGCGTTGGTTAGTTTTGGTAGGTGCTTGTCAATTCTATTTTTTAAGAACCAACTCTTTGTTAATTCATATATTGTTATCTCCATTTCATCAGTTTCTATCCTGATATTTATTTCTTCTTTCCAACCATTGGTTTGGGGCTTGGAATTGTTCTTGTTTTCCTAGGTCCTTGAGCTGTACTATTAGACTTTTCCTGAGATCTTTCTGATTTTAAAATGTAAGCACTCATAGCTATGAACTTTCCTTTTGCAGCTGCCTTATCTGTACCCGCAGGTTCTGGTAGGCCCTGTTTTCATCTTCGTTTTATTCTAGCAATTTGGTGATGTATTCCTTGGTTTCTTCAACAGAATACTATATTCTATATAACTATAGAATCTATTTTTCAGTCTCCACATACTTTTGGACTTTAGTTTTTTTCATGCTGTTGGTGTCTAGTTTTACTGATATGAGGGGGACATTCTTTTAAAGTTGGTAAGACTTGATTTGTGGTCTAGAATATGGTATGTGTTAGAGAAGGTTCCACAGGTTGCTAAGAGGAATGCATATTCATTTCTATTGAATGGAATATTTTCTAGTATCTGTTATTTGCTCTGTGGCATAGTTTAACTTTGAGATTTCTTTGATTTTTATTTTGGGTGGCCCATTTAGATATGCAAGTGTGGCACTGAAATAAACAAGCAATATTTTATAAGGATAGTAGATCTTATACATCAACTAGTGTTTGTTCTATGAAATTCAGAGTCTCTGGGCTTGGTGCATATATTTATAACTGCTATGACTTCTTGATAAATTGTCCTTATTAATATGCAATGGCTTCCTTTACCTCTTCTAATTTTTTTGAAGAATACTTTATCAAATATTAACACAGCTAAACCAGTTTGGTTTTTGCTTTCTATTCATTTACTAAATTGACTTTCATCCTTTGGTAGTTAGTCTGTGGGTACCTTTGCCAGTGAAAAATGTTCCTTGAAGCCAACAGATGGCTGGACCTAAGTTTTAAAAAATATCTAGTCAGCCTATCTATGTCTCTTTATTGCTGAGCTGAGGCCATTTACATTCAAGGTTATTGAAAGACGTGTACTATTTCCTGTAATCTCATTTGTCCAGTTGGTTTCAATTATATATTTTCTAATTTCTCTGCTGTTAGCATCAGGAGTTTACTGCTTTACTGGGTTAGGCTCATTAGATTCTCTCCCACCTTTTGTTCCTTCATTCCACTCATGAAATTTATTCCTTCTCATGCTCTCACTATTGATGCTGTCTACCTCCTTCTTCAGTGCTGGCTTGGTGGTTATAGATTGCCTTGGTTTGTCTTAAGATGTTCCTATATTATTTTTTAAATTAATTTGGAAAGAAAGCTTTGCTGAATCTAGTACTTTGGGTTGGCAGCTATTTTCTTTCAGGGTCCAATTCTCTTGTTCCATAATTTTCTGGTTCTGGGAATTGCTGAGGAGAGCTGCTGATCTCGTATTATTCTGGTGTTTCTACCTTTGTAGGCAAGTTGACCTCTTTTCATTAAGCTGTTAGCATTGCTTCTTTGCTTTGTAATTTTAAAGTGTGTGTGTGTGTGTGTGTGTGTGTGTGTGTGTGCGCGCGCGCGCGCGCACGCGCACATATTTGAAGACCAGGGAAGATGTCGGGATGTCCTGTTCTGTTATTCTTTGTGATGTTCTCTTGACACAGAGCCTCTCACTGAAACTGAAGCTTCCTATATTGGGTTGGCTGACTGGTCAGAAAGGCCCTGATACCCACCTGCCTCCACTCTGTAGTCTGGAGTTACAGGCACATGTATCCACATCTAGCTTTTATCTGAGAGCTGGGGTCCTAAACTCAGGTTCTTATGCTTATATAGCAAGCACTCATATCCAGGATACCATCTCTCCATCCATCTCTTATAGTTTCAGCAGTTTTTTCTTTTTAAAAATCAGTTAATTCTTTGACAATCTCATACATGTGTATAATAAATACATCCTGGTCACACTCATCCCCCTCCCCTGTCTTAGAATCCTCTTACCCCATCAACTGCCCCTCCTCTCAACAAATTCCCCTCCCACTCTCATGGCTTTTTGTTTTTTGCTTGGTAAGCCACTAAGTTTAAATAGAACCACCTGTTTGGGCATGGATGCGAAGCTATGTGCTGGGATACGGGCAAGTTACCTACACCACTGACAACAAAGATGCCCTCTCTCCTCCGTAGCTCCTGAGAGATGGGCCAGGCCCCATGAACCCTTCCCTCACCCACGACAGAACGTTGACAGGTCTAGTCTTATGTAGGCTCTGTGTAGGAAACCACAGCAACTGTGACTTCATGGGCACAATGGCCATGTCCTTCCCAGAAGACAACAATTCCTGGCTGTCTTCCCAACCACTGAGCTTTTGCGCTCTTTCTGTGCCCCTATTCTGTGATGTTGCCTGTGGTACTCAGAGTTGAGCCCTTAACGATAATTTATTCTTAGCACTATTATTTGCCATGAATCTTCTGCGTTAACTGCTGTTCATTGCAAAAAAGAAGATGGTCATCAGAAAGCTAGAGACCAAGAGCGGCGGTAGCATAGTTTCAGTTTTATAAAGATAGTGGACTACATCATTTCAGAAGATGTAGCTCTAGTCCTAAAGATTGATTTAATAATTTATTAAAAATCTGAAAGCATGCACACATACACACCACCACCACTACCAACAACAATAGTAACAACAACAACAACAAAATAAAACCAAAATCAGAGTCTCAGCCTGAAGTCAGTCAGATAGAAGAAACTCTTATTCAGTCTCTTTATTTAGATTTTCAATTGGTTGACTGAGAAGAAACTATGCTAGGAAAAGAATCTCTTCTGCTCTAAATACTCATCCCATTCATAAGTACCTTCACAGATGGAAAGTAATATTTAACTTAACATGAGGATGTCCCATGACCCAATCAGATTGAGACAAAAAATTAAGCATCACATATAGTGTGAAGTAGTATACTGTCTTTGAGAAGAATGAAGTATATTTGCATGTTTAGTAGTAGAAATCTGCAAATTATATTGTTACATTAAAAAAAAATCACAGAACTGCAATACACAGTTATATGTCTGCTTTGTGTATTGTATTTATATGATTTCAAATTCAAGAAAAAGTTCTACTGTCTTAGTACTTTGACCTATAGGTTTTCACAATACATATCCACTTTCCTCTACCTTAGAGATCTTGAATTCTGGGAAACAAGAACCAGAATCAACCATTATTAATGAGATCCTCTACTCTCTACCCCGCCAATCTTCTCTCTTGTGTGTATTTAGCTCCTCCATTGCTAAGGAAGGTGATCAGTGATAGCTGCAGCTTTACATGGGCTCAAGTGAGTGCATGAACAGGAATGCAGACTTCTTGTTCTCAAATCTGATACAGACGTCTTAGACATGGGCTCTGAATTTCCCTGACTAGTGAGCATGCCCACTCATCCAGTGTTAGTCTTTAGGACTTGGGGGCTAGGATGTGATAGCGTGACTGGTTACATTGTATGATATCAGTTGTAAAGGTTCAGTAATGGAGAGGCCTACCAACATTCCTATCTCATGACTGCCTCATAGGAGCAGAGTAATGAGAATCAAGGGTAGAGATGATGGTGAAGGAATTAAATACATTGCTCTGTTATTTTAAATTTTAATCAATAAGTTGCATTTGTATGTGGGTTGTATCTTTTTTTTTTTAAAAAAAAGGAAATAATTTCTCAAACTATGTGAGCAAATTCTTATTGGTCTTAGCGATGATGAATTTTGATTGTCATCCTAGGGCAATAGTGAGGCCCAGCTGTGGGCAGCCCCATCACATGGGTTGGAGTCTGTGACCGGATAAAAGTGTCAAAAATAAGAAAGTCACCTTAGAGTCCCCACTTGTTTCTCTCTGCTTTCTATCCCCCCAAATGTGAGGGGAGATTCCAGCTGTATATTCCGGATGCAGGGGATCACCCTATTATCATGCCATCCTTGTCATCCTGGGCTGTAAACCAAAATAATCCTTTTCTTCAGTTGCATCTTGCCAGATATTTGGTCACAATGATGAGTAACTAAGATAGTAGTCCAATGCCATACCCCATATCTAAGTCAGGATAAACACAACTCCCTTAAGTAGCTCTCTGATAAGTTACTTTCCAGGTAAATCAACATAAAGCCAATCAGAAAAGGCTAGGCATCATTAGCAGCACAATGCTGCAATGCAGAAGAGTCAGGCGACACTGCACAGAAGATAGATCCAGAGACTAGACTGAGCCAATCAGCTCTATCAGACAGGAGGCTCAGGTTAATGTTGCTCATATGTATACATTTTCAGGGCTGAACTCTTGGAATTAAACAGTTAGGGGGCTCATCCCTGGGAAGGACTGATTCTCCCTCACTAGGCAGTCATTAATTGCCTGTAGCTCTTTGTCTAGAGGAGGAACCTTGTGAGATGTCAACTGGTATGGCTATTGTTCAGGTCTTGTTTAGGCTACCATATTGTTGAGATTTAATGGACACAACTTCCTTGTCCTATGTAGAAGACACCATCTTGCAGAAGACATTGTTGCCCTCTGGCTTTTACAATATTTCTGCTCCCTGAGCCTTATGAGTAGAGGATGTGTTGTAAACGTATCCAGTGGGGCTGGGCACCCCACAATTTATTGTTGTGTTTGACCAGTTGTAAATTTTGTTGATGCTCTCCATCTGATACCAAAAGAAACTTCACTGATGCCAGGGTGAGAGCTATATTTATCTGTGGCTATATGGGTAAATATTCGGAAGGCAGTGAGAAATTAACTTGCTTCGGGAGAAGTGGCAGTAGTAGATTGTCCTGTAGGTTATGTGACCTCAATAGCTGTGGGAAGTTGGCTAGGTTTATAAAGCGGGTAGAGTGGGGACAGGGGTGGAGGTAAATACAGAGGGAGAGTGAGGGAGGATAAATAACACTGAGAATGTTTGAAAAGCCAAAGTGAATCATATTATTTTACTTTAAATATATTTATATACATATACATACACGCATATATATGTGCTTTCAATGTTTAATGAAGTTACACCACTTCAGGTTGATAATGCTCCCCTCGAGCCATAGACTACCTAACAAAAACCCTAGTACTGGGCATGAGAAAGCTACTTCGGAATTGTTTGTCAGGAGAGTCCAAAGAGTCCCCCAAACAACATAGGCCATGGCCCTTGACTGCTTCCCACTACTCGAAGCTAAGTCCCTATTGCTGAAGACACCACACACTTCAGATACAGGACTCAGCGGAATCAAACTAGGACTGACTAGGTTTGTGTTCATTAGCAGATCTTCCCCCCCCTACTTTCCCTTTCCTCTTTCTTTCTACTTCCCCTTCCTTTCCTTCCTTCCTGTATTGAGCAGATGGCTCCAGGGGGGTGTAAACAAAAGCATCTTCCATCATTTTCCCACTGTCTGCTCAGAACATTTCACCACTCATTTTGTCATGAATTTTGGAAGATGCCTCTGGCAGGTTCCATAACATCTATAAATAAATAGTCCATCACTTACCGTTCCAGGAACAGCTTCACACGGCAAATTACAGTGAGCAGTGCACTGTCCTATAGCTCTGCACCTCTAAAGCTTTATTTCCCTTGATCTGGGCTCACCAAGTGGGAACAGCTTAGAGGTGAAGGTGTGGCTAGTTTCATGCCTTGTACAAAGATAAAAACCAGTTAAATGAAAAAAATTGCTATGATAGAGCATTTTAAAGTTGTAGGGGCTCGTAAAACATAGTTTCTTCTGACTCAGTTTCCTTACAGCCCCAAGGGAACCAAGTCTAGCTGAGTGTCGTTTCTTTCCTGGACTTCCCATCTTGTGTGGCTCCAATGAGTGACAGAAGATCTCTCGTGCTGGCTCTTCATGCTGGCACCACCTCTATGGATATATAGCACTTCCTCCTGCGGGTGTTGTCCAGTCCCCGGCAAGAAGCCCACTTGAACAAAATCATTTACAACATTCCTCTTGCTCCTCCCACTGAATCTGTTGACCGCAGTGCCAGGCGGAATAAGCTTCTCATTCAACTTCTCTTCTATGAGCTTCTACCTTTAGATTCTTCACACAGCAGGAGATCCAGTCCTGATGCCCCTGCAGACTGGGGAACCGAGGTCATGCTGCGGCCCTTTCATACAGTTCCTCAGGGGCCGAAGCATGGTGTAGTGAGAACTTCTTCAGGCTTCTCTCTCACAGACTGGAGGTGGTGATCCTCTAGACTGGAAGAATGGGTGTCACAGACATGCAGTGTGCCCAGTATGCTTTAGAATCTGAAGATCCGGGACACATGTGTTTAAGCACATTAATGGGGTTAAGTGTGATGTTTCCATATGCAGTGAGCATCAAGTCCAGCTTTCTTTTCCACCCTCCTCCCAGTCTACCCCCATCTCCACTGGCCACTACCCTACTTGCCAGCGGACTGATCTTGTATGCATGTAAGACAGCCAGTGCTGCTCTGACAACTGTTTTATGGGTTTTTTTTTTCCTCATTCCATTTTAATAGCTGATAGATCCTTTTTGGCCACTCGGACTTTCTTTTTACTGATTTCCCATCTTTTGAAAAATCCTCAGTTTTTTTTTTTTTTCCTTCCAGACTCCCGAGGATCTCTACTTACAGAGAAGCCATTATCCACGTGTTTTGAATAAACAGACTGTGATAAATGTTGCAAACAAGACGTTTGCTGACAGGCTCACTATTTCTGAATATAGGTTTTATACCACAAATTGAAGGTAACTCATTTAGATCAAGATTTAAGAAACGCAAGCAACAGATTTTTTTTCTCATTACCAAACCGGAGTATCATGATTTATTCATTCATTCCCAGAATGTCTTGTCTCACTTTAAAATGTATCTTTCTTTTTAAGTTGAGTGTTGCAAATATGTCCAAAGTCATCTAAGTTTGATGACTTTCTTCATTGTCACCGTTAATGTTCATATAGTGGTCTGTATTTGATGCCATAAAGGAGCCTTGTCTTCAGCAGCGTGCCCAGTCTGCAGGATTCCCACTTCCAGTACTGTCTTTGTCCTCAAGGGAACTACTTTCTACCAGAAGCCTCCCTGTGTGCTTCTTTTCAATCAGTCAAAAGCAATTTATCTCCATGGGACATTTATACACATGCGCAGAGGAACAAAAGTGACTTTATTATTCCTAATCAGGAAATGACTTTTACTTTACCTATGCAGCCCATTTCAAGCTGGAAGCTATTTCTTTAATTATTTTACTCTCTATATAATAAGCTCTATATAGATGTACAGCAGTGTTTTTAAGCCTACTTCTTCTGAAAGACCTTTATTATAAAAGTTATGTACCTATTTCCTTCTTAAGATGCATTTGAGGGAATGGCAATCTAAATCTTGCTGTGTGGTGTTTTGATTGTAAGTTCATTATACTAAGTGATTTTTATAATAAAAATTTGAGTATAATATATTAAAATTATCATATTTCTTCCCACTTGTGGAATCCACACGTGGCAACCATGGACGCTTCTTTGCATCTTCATCCTTATCTCTAGTAACTTTCCTATTTGCCCATGCTCTTAACAAATGTCTTATGTGTATGCAGAGGCCTATTTATCAAAGTGCTGGAGGCTTGCTCAGATAATTGACAATTAAAACCAGAGTATATAAAAGTGATAAATATACATGTTAAATACTCTTTATAACTCAAAACACAAATAGTCATGTTTTCTTGCCAGAGTTTTGATGTAGGACCCACCTAAACCTTTTTCTGAGTATATGTCACTGAGTGGGAGGTCTGGTGGTCTTCTTTGTATATGTCACTCCCATAATACAGCAGTCAAAATTTCCAGTTTCACTTTCATTAAATGAAGTCAGAACTTAAAGAGAGGAAGCAACATGAGAGCAGGATCCTTCTCTAAGTCAGTAGTTCTCAACTTGTGGGGCGCCATGCCTTTGGGGGTCACATATCAGATATTTACATTTGATTCATAATAGTAGCAAAATTGCAGTTATGAAGTAGCAGTGAAATAATTTTATGGTTGGGGGTCACCACAACATGAGGAACTATATGGAAGAGCCGCAGCATTAGGAAGGTTAAGAACTGCTACTCTAAGTGGAAATAAAATTTCCCAGCTTCTGTTGCTCACTCCTAATTTGATATGTCTTAAAATATTTTTGAAAACAGTTCAACTTCATTTTCAAAATACCTTCATCCTGACTTCATGTGCCTTGGTTTGGCTTGCAGCCTTGCTCTATTTCATTGAAGTTTCCCTAGCAATGACGTAGCATGATCCTCAGAACTGGGAGGTTCTGGTATATATTTAACAAAGGAAATCTTAAAGAGAGAGAGAGAGAGAGAGAGAGAGAGAGAGAGGGGGAGAGAGCAACTCACTAGCATAGCAAAGCATTTTCTGTTGTGTGGCCAGGCCTGAGGAGAGAAGCGTTAGTCAGAAGTATACGATGAACCATTTGAGTTGAGAGGTCTGACCTGAATTGAAGATTGAGTGACCCAATTGGAGTCCGACTTTAGAAGCTGGAGAAAATTTCACTAGAATTCAAAAGATGTGGAAAGAATTTCCCCAGAACTTACCTTGCAGAATACAGACCTCCTCTTGAGATTCTTTGTGTGTTCCAGGAGAGACGAAGAAGACAGAGACATGTAGACAGAGTGTGACCTCAGTCTTGGAAGCCAGCCTGTCTCCATTCTTTATATTAGCTTCATATCCACCATGTTGGGGCTTTGGCATTTTAAATACTACATAGTTCAGACAGTTTTTTTCTTCCTGTTTATCTTTGCTCCCTCCACCACCGATCACAAAGCTAACTACATAGCCAGGTCCTACTAACTGTCCAAGAGGCAAAGACCGACCTTTGTCTGAACTTAGATTTGTACAAAGCTTGGATGAAAGAAAAGAAGCAGGGGTGCATTACCATGGATAGTGATGAAGCCTGAAAAAGGATGGGACAAACCCAAAAGGATTCAGATGGGAAAAAATTGAAACCAAACAGAGAAAGCTCACAGTTTTCTTCTTAAGTTTTATGCACCCAGCAAAAAGCTACTAAATTCTGCCAGGTTTTCCTAATGTTTTTGTAAATCAGCTCAGTGGAAGAAGGATGAAATAGTAATTAGGAGCCAGAGCATTGAAATCTGACAGATAGCATCCCAGCCCTCACTATGAAAAGTCCTGATGTTGGAACCTTGGTAAATAAAATCCAAGTGGGAGTTCATGTCTATAAATTGTCTATAGCAGTGCCCACCTCATGGTCTTGTCTAAATGAGAGAGAGAGAGAGAGAGAGAGAGAGAGAGAGAGAGAGAGAGATTCATTTTCATATACTGTATAACAACATATGCCAGTTAAATGCATACAACCAGGAAATTCTCCATGAGAAGAAATTGCCAACAGGCTTCTAAAAGATGACACATAGACCTGAACAAATCTGGGGTTTAATTTTAAATAGTTTCTTACTCCAGTGATAACTGCCTGAAAACATCTGTTAACTGGCCTTTTCACACTCTCCAAGCAACTGACAGTTGATCTTCACAGTGACCTACCTCCCAAATTGTCAACAAGTTAATCCTGTCCATTTAGCCTTAGTGGGAAGTGAGTGACATTGTATTCTCAGATCTCTTTTCTAAGTTGACAAGCCAAATAAGGTATTTTGGGTAATCTTCCATAAAATTCAATACCTTAATTAAATAGGACAACCCATTCCATGACCAATTCAGCAGTTCTGTATAGAGACTGATTGCTGGGGAATCTTAGTATGATGGCCTTTAGGGAAAAGTAACTGTTTGCAACACTGATGGCATATTTTTGACTTACTGGAAATCAGATCCATTTGACTGAATTTGAAAGTCAGTTTTAAACCACCCACCATGAGGTGTCTCAGTTTTCAAAGATCTTACAGTGTCATGGGGAAGACAGACAGTCAGACAGCTATATCAGGAACTTCCCCAAAGCATTACCAGAACTGTGGTCAAAACAACCCAGCTGTTAGGAACGTGTTGTCTTCTATAATAAGAAGAACCGGCCAAGCCCTCAGACTTTAAAGTGATTGTGGACAGAAAACACAGGTTTAGGCAGCCTGTCTCACTTTTCAAGTTGTAATTATTTGAGGGCCCTGCATAAAGTTCCTGGAAGGACCATCAGGTGAGACCCTGGTATCTGTCTCCCCAAACTGGGACAATGGTGGGCACCTGATGTGGTCAGCAGTATGTGGAGGAGAGTCCCCGTGGTACCACCCTAGGCTGATCCCTGTGGACCACTGCCTATCAGCATTCTGTCTTGCCTTCCAGGATTATCCCTGTGGACTGCCTATCACTGGTCCATCTTGTCTTCAGTTTGAGATGTGCCTGAGGATAGTCACCCCATCCTATTTCTCTGCAGATCCATGGTGACTGGTAAGCCCTCTCTAAATACTTGTTGAAAGAGGACTGATTAAGTGTTGTAAGTAACATGCATAATTTAGGGGTTATAATCAACTCCAACCTAAATCTCAGCTGATTCCTAGCCAAGGCTATTGGCCACGTCAGACCTTGCATTATGATGCTATATAGCGCCTGGTTTAACACAACGATAATAACAGGCTCGATAAAGTAACAAACATTGTGTTTTAGGCATGTTTAAGTGCCCAACCAGGAATTTAGCTTTAAGGTTCTGTGTCTGTTAGTCTATTGTTAATGGGACAACTGGAAGTGTTTGAGGAGTCCAATTTCATGGTATAGAATTCAGATATATGCTAAGTTCAAGGCGCTTTATTTACCAAAGGCCTATAATTGAGAGACAATCTCTCCTTCAGTTAAATAACCACAGTAATGTGGTTCATGAATTTGCTCTATTTTTAATTGCTGTAGACATTTGTTCAACATCTGCTTTTATAGCCATTTAACTAGAGACGTTGCTGTAATAAAATGTGTAAATATGTATTGAGTGCTATCATCAGTTTTTACTGGAGTGTATCTTGTACAATGCAATTAATGTCTTCCAGAGCAACTGCTTTTCAAAATATGCAGCATGTTACAGCTCGTAAAGACCTTTTTTTTTTTTTTTGTAGAAATATATGAACAGGTGAACAGGTGGCTGAATGAAAAGAGAACTATTCTCTAGAGCCCTGTGGCATTTTTATTGTATCATGTGAAAATTGCCAAATGCTTTTACAGACAGATAAGTAAATAGTGATTTATGGCACAGAATACTAAGGCCAGGTTCTCTATTTTCTTCAACTTACCTCTTCTCTTATTGTCTCCTGTTTTTTTCTATCCCAAACCAAAACCAAGTTGGTGCAGCTACAGATATAGTTGAGGATTAGCCAAAATATAGATGAAATGGTAAATATTACTTTCTATTTGGGGAATGAAGGTGAATCTGTATTAGACTTAAACGTAATTACAAGTGGTATAATTTGGATATTTTGGGACATCAAAACACATAAATGTATGTACATGTGTGCATGCGTAATCGCTCACTTTTGTGGGCATGTTGACAGTCCTTTCCAGAAGTCTCCATTCCATACTCCTCTCAGTGTCACCATGTCTTCCTGGAGTTTATTATTTCCAGTCTCTTTTCAGTTTTAAGAGAGCACACATGTCAGCCAGCAGGAAACTCATTTGGTCCAGTTTCTGTGAAACTCAACTGAAGCTTGGCTGGGAAGACTAAACATTCAGCTGTTTATACACACACACATACACATACGCGCGCACACACACACGCAAGTGTCTGATTTTTAATTCAAGAGAAGTTGATGAAAAGAGAGTGGGAAAAAGCAACTTCTAAACGGAAGCTTTCACTAAGGTGGCTGTCATTTTACGATGCTTCCAGTTGTCCAATCATATGCTTTGACAAGGCGCAGGCTTTCCCAGACAATTCCACCTCTTTAAATCTGGGCAGGAAGTAAGAATGCTTTTTGGGAGCCTGGCCCCATTAGTATTTGTGTTGTATTGTCCCTCCTGCAAGACCCAGGAAGGGAGCAGAATTATTTCTAAATTGGTTTAAAGTATGCTGAGCCTTTTGATGTTTAATCCTGAGCACTGCCTGTCCCCAGGACAATGGAAGAAAATTTGTTCCCCAAAATGGTGTTGTCAATATTAACTAGGAAAGAGGAAAACAAGTCTGACTATACTGGACTATTTTCCTTATTTTTAAAAGTGTTTTCTAGGTCCCTAAATACTATTTTAATTGTAACCTGTGCAAAGTCCTTCTGTTGTTTCTGTTGGCTTGTGCTGCCTTCATTTCCATTCTCAATATTTGTCCTCTTGTCACAATGTCTAGATCAAATATCCAGTGTGACGGCTAGATATACTTAACACTCCCCTCTGGGTGTTCCAAACTCCTGTCAAGAGTTCGTCACTTGTATTTGATAGTGTGTGTCTTACGTGGCTATGTGCAAGTGACACACACATGTGCACACACACATGCACCATGCATATATGTGGCAGTTAGGGACTTCTGTGCCATTGAGCATCACCGAATTATCAGTGCCCTGGAGTTGTGAGTGGAAGAAGATCTATTTCTTTTGCAAAGAATGAGAAAAATGGGAGGGTTGTCAGGGAGAGGGAAAAGAGAGGAAAATAAAGTGTGTGTGTGTGTGTGTGTGTGTGTGTGTGTGTGTGTGTTGGTCAGAGGGAGGGAGGAAGAAGAGAGAGGGGAACTATGAGTGAATGTGGAGGGAGGCGGGGAAATGAAAGGATATTATATATTTTTTTGTATCTGTCATTTCCCTGCTATCTCCCATATGACTTCTTAATCCATCAGAATGCTGGGAAGATAATGTTTTGGGCGAAATAACATGAGAGAGAGGATAGACTCCCAAGGACCAATATCTTTATTGCTCGGAGGATAAACGGATTATGTCAGCCATTTTCTGTTGCTGACAGCTTTTCTTATTAACCGATTTTATTTTTTAATCTTCCAGGGAAGAAATATGGTTTTATGTCACAATAAAACGCCGGTCACATCTAATTCTGCCCTCAAACAAACAGATTTCTGAAAGCCTTGCAGAGAAATTTGAAATAACTTTAAAGAGGGGGTTTTTGGATAAAGTCTTTATCCAGGGGCTTGTTCAACTGCAGTGTAAAAGGTTTACAGAGAGAGGAGAGGAGAGAAGCAGTGGGAGGGAGGGAGAGAGAGAGAGAGAGAAAGAGAGAGAGATAAGGGCAGAGGGAGAGAAGGAGAAAGGAAGACACACACAGCTGCTTTTACTTGGTGATCCCTCTTCAAACGCAGGCATGTCAGGGAAATGCAGGTCGTATGAAAGAGGCTTGGGGGATGTGGGCACAGGGACCTGGCTTCCTCTGGGCTTCCATAATGTGGAAGCTGCCTTCCTTGGCCTCTAAAGCCCACACTTTTTCTTAGGTTTTCTGTAGGCATTACAAGTAAATGGCATTTCTTTCAAGAATCATAAACAAACGTGAGAGGCATCGGAGCTCAGGGGTACTCCCAGGTCCCCCTAGCTCCTATGATTCCTTCCTAGGAAATTTCAACCTGCTGGAGGATTTAAGTCTACAGTTATCCCCTAAGAGCATCTTCTGTCAAACACCCCACAGGGCTCTGCCACTTGCTCCCTTCTACAGGCCTGCAGCAAATTCGGGGCCATCACTAACATAAAAAAACGACTCGCTTCTTCCCTTCTCTTCTGTGTGGCACAGGGCAATTTAGCTAGACAGGCCCCCTGTCCACTAGGGGCTTAGCCCAGAAAATATCCTTTATTTGTGCTTCTAGTTTTGTGTATGCCTTGCTCACCACAGACCAGGTACCTTGGTTGATAATGATGGCCAAGTCTTACACTGTGCCCTGCTGGGGAGTATTGGTGATTTAGAGCACTTTAAAAATATGTGAAAAAATAAATTGCTTGAATTTTCCAAGTTTTTTTTAATAAAAGAAATATGTTTTAAAAAATTCTTAAACCTTGGACAGTTTGGGGCAGTTTGCTCTTTTTCTATGGCAAGTTTGAAAAGCCAAGTCCCTCCAGCTGTGCCAAGAGGGAAGATAAAATAGACTAAGCCAAACATCTTGTCACGTGGAAGCAAGGAGGTGGGCCTTCCCACATCACCTCTTTCTCTGGAGACACAGAGAACTGAAGCTGGGGAATGGTGGGAGAAAGTTTATCCAAGATCTTTCCTCTCCACAGTGAATTGATATTTTTCCAAGATTGAATCAGAGGGTCACCAGGACAGTTCAAAGGGAGCAGCCTGAACAGCTTTGAGCTGAACTAAGTCTGTGAGCTTGTTATTCAGAAACAAAACAAAACAAAACAAAACAAAAAACGTGGGTGCCAAGTAAATCAAGTTTTCCCACAAGTATAAATGTGTGGCTTACAAAGCTGCAGCCACACAGTGTCTGTCTCTGTAACATGAGGGCTTGCTTGTTGGGGTTTATGTCCCACCCGGTCCCCCAGCTGTTTAGGTCCCAAAGAAATCATACAGAGAGGTCTATATTAATGATAACTGATTGGCCCATTAGCTCAGGCTTCTTATTAGCTCTTATAACTTATATTAACCCATTATTCTTATCTATGTTAGCCACATGGCTCAGTACCTTCTTCAGCGGGGCAGGTCACATCCTGCTTCTTTGGTGGTCTGGGCAGGACTGGGGAGGAATGGGCTTCCTCCTTCCCAGCATTCTCCTGTTATCATCGCCCCACCTTTACTTCCTGTCTGGTTGACCCACCTATACTTCCTGCCTGACCAATCAGCGTTTATTTAAAACATGATTGACAGAATACAGACAAATCTCCTGCACCACTTCCTCCTCTTTTTTTCTTTTTTTCAACAAAGGAAAATATCCATAGTCCATTTTTTGGGAATGTGGGCGTAATATTCCAGGCTACTTCCGGGTGGTTGGGGGCACTGATAATCTTATGGGGACCTAAAGAAAATTTAGAATTATGATCAAGTCCTGACTGTAGTATCCTGTGAGTCTTGATCATCTCAGGCAGCAGTCTTGAATCTGTTCTGGATGTAGAACTCAGACATCCGGGCCATCTGTTCCTACCGGAGATTTCTCAGGTGGTCTTCCTTGATCAAACCTGATTTTTCTTAACTCAGAATGAATCCACAGTCTCTCATTTCTTGTGGAAACAAAAGCAAAATCTTTTCTCCAAAGTAACATACCTTTTGATTTCAATTTTGAAGTCAAGGTATTTTCAAAATATGTATCTTGGGTTAGTTCAGCAGCATTTATAAGCAAATATCTTTTAGCAGCTGTTGCTCCTTCCTCAGCATTTAAACAATTCAAAGAGAGCATAATAGCATACAGTATCAAGATTCTTTGTGTATTTTCCATCTTTATGCGGCTTTATTTTAACCTCTATTTCTTTTATTTTTGCTTTTAACTTTTGCCTTTTTGAGACAGGTTCTCTGTGTATCTTTGTCCTGGAACTCCCTCTGTAGACCAGGCTATCCTTGAACTCACAGAGATCCACCTGTCTCTGCCTCCCCAATGCTGAGATTAAAGGTGTGTGCTACCACACCTTGAAGTCACAGAGGTCAATCTACCTCTGCCACCCAAGTGTTGGGATTAAAGGTGTGTACCACCACACCCAACTACTCTCTTTCTTTCTTTTTTACCTTAAGAACTTTAACCTTTAGCCTGCATATATTTTTAACACACTGTAAACCATTTAGAGGTTTTCTTTGTCTTTACTGTATATCTCTCTTTTTCTGACTACATGAGTCTTTAATTTGTTAAGGAGTATGGAGAGGATTAAAGCCAAGGCTTTGACGGCTAGATCCAGCCCATTTCTTAGTTTTCTGAGATTTCAGCCTCATGGCTGAGGTACTGGCTGTAGCCAGGTTTATTGCCACAACTCTATGGCATTTCAAGGTCCCTGCCAGCAAGCAAGCTGCAGCAGTGTGCTCATAAACCACACTCAAATGCTCCATAGTCAGACCGCCTGCCTGAAAGAGTCAGAGTTTGCCTTGGCAGGATGGCCCAGTAAGCTGTCATTTTAAAATGGCACAGCTTTTTTCCTGCTATGGCTGAAAACTGAAAAGCATACGGTCAGCTTTTCATCAACACCATTTAAGTGTTTTGTGGCAGGACCTCTTAAAGAGTTGCAGGGTTTTGCAGCTAAAGCTGAGTCAGGAATCCTCTCTTAGATGAGAGTATTTGCTTGCCTCTAGCAAGCAGAACAGACCCGAGAAATTGCTGCTACCAAGAAAAAATGCTTTACTCTATTCTTTCCCAAGCTTTCTCAGGCTTTCTGTGGATGCAATTATCCATGTGGGCGCCATTCTGTAGCATGAGGGCTGGGCTTGTTGGGGTTTATGTCCTGCCTGGTCCCCCAGCCATTTAGTCCCAGAGAAAATCACACAGAGGTCTGCATTAGGTTATAAACTGATAGCCCATTAGATCAGGCTTCGTATCAGCTCTTATAACTTATATAGCCCATTATTCTTATCTATGTTAGCCACGTGGCCCAGTACCTTTTTCAGCGGGGCAGGTCACATCCTGCTTCTTCGGTGGTCTGGGCAGGACTGTGGAAAGAATGAGCTTCCTCCTTCCCAGCATTCTCCTGTTATCATCGCCCCACCTTTACTTCCTGTCTGGTTGACCCACCTATACTTCCTGCCTGGCCAATTAGCGTTTATTTAAAACATGATTGACAGAATACAGACAAATCTCCTGTACCATGTCTCCTCTATCTGGAGGAGTAGACTTCATGCCACCCTTCTGTGTTGACATTTGTGTTGGCTCCACAGACAGCCCTGGGGAAGAGCCACTTTGCTACATGACAATGAGGTCATCATGAGTAATGATGATGATGGCTATATTTTTATTTTTGGCTCACCGAGCACTTCAAATACATCATCTCACCACCCCAACTCATCTTACATCTTACCAGCTTTGAGATGATGAACATAATGACTATAATAACATCATCATCATCAACAATAGTCAGAAACTATTTCTTTATCTATGTTAGACTTTTAATTCAGGGCCTTGCTATGTAGCTAGGCTGGTCTATCACTCACTGTGTATCTTTGAACTCAATCCTCCTTCCTCAGCCTTACTGGTGCTGGGATTATAAGAATGCATCATCATGCCAGGCTCTGCTTATTGTATCAAGTGTGTATATCACATTTAATCATTTCAATCCACTGCTGATCCACTTTGTAGATGGAGAAACTGGGTCCACTTTGTAGATGGAGAAACTGTAGCAAAGACAAGATTAATGATTTGCTCAAATTCTCCATCAAATACTGTCAAGTCCAAGACTGTTCTGGAAACAAGGCCCAACATATAAGGCCCAAAAAGTGAATCAATGGTGGATCTGAATCTTGTGCTGGGTTTTAAGAACCTGTCTTGACCTATTTTCTTCCTCATTCCTATCAGCTACTCTCAGCTTGTATAACTACCTCTCCATTTCTTAGCCCCACAGACCTAATTGTGTTACTGTATAGGCCTCCGTACCTGTGTTCTTTCCTCATCTTTTGAAAACATCCCACTCGCCCATCAAGTCTCAGGTTCTTACCTCCTTGGTAAATGCCTCTTGAGCTTGTATATGGCCTTTCCCCCTCTCTGTATCCATTTCTCACTCCATTCTTTCCATTAGCCCTGTCTTTGTCTTCCATCTAGACTAGGAGCCTGTCGTGGGCAGGGCTTGATAATGTGCATGGGTGAACATTTTTCACCAATGTACAAGCTTATTAAAGGGAAGAAATGTTTGTGTCTATGTCTAATGTGTCTTATCACTCAGGTAGCATGGCTATGAGACACCTGTAACCCCTGCAAGGTGCTGAGTCAAGGACTTCCTTTTCTGAGAATATATTTTCAGAACCTGTTGCAGTTCAGGAGCATAAAACCAAAAAAAAAAATCTATCATCACAATACAGAAATTTTTTTTTAACATAACCCTTTAACAAAATACTGTAATCACACATATATGCCACCATTAAGGACTCAGCCTTGTCCTGTGCACTTGGGCTCACCACGTGGGCTCAGAACTTCTCTGCGATGCTGCAAAGTTCTTCTACTCTTGGTTTTCCTGCGAGCATCTCTAGGGCACTTTCATAACACAGTGTAACTGAGGACTTCATCACTGTTGTCCTACAGACACAGTCTTAAAGGACATTAATAGATAATTTAGAGGGGGGGGAGGGAAGGAGGGCGAAAGGGAGGAAGGCAGGGAAGGGAAACCGCATGAGAAAAAGCCAGAGAGATACATCCATGGGCAAGGAAGCATGGAAAATTCAGAGTTAAGCTACATTAAATTGCTTTCCCGAGAGCAGCACTTTAAAGAGCCTGTATCAAGCAGTGTTTCTCAAATTTATTAAAACAGGAAACCTATTTGGGGGTTTTCCAGAGAACATTTCTTAAAAGAATATGCCTGTACCAGTTTGGTGAGCGTTCCTCAATTCTTATGTGTAAGTATTCTTGGCACATTTTTCATTTCAAAGTATATTTTTAATTATTGTGTGTGGGTGCACATATACACACAAATACACACACACAGAGACACACACACATGGCAATATTGGACTTTATAGTTACTGAGTGCTATATACTAATACTACTATTAATGCAGGTAGAAACTTGGGACTCTCAGAAATACCACTTGACCTGCAAAAGGTAGATGGTGTTCACTAATAACTGTGGTGGTTTGAACAGGTATGGCCCCATAGACTCGTGTGTTTGAGTGCTTGGTCCGTAAGGAATGGCACTTTTAGGAGATGTGGCCTTATTGGAGGAAGTGTGTCACTGTGGTAGTGGGCTTTGAGGTCTCTCACATGCTCAAGCTACACTTAGTGAGACAGACTACTTCCTGTCAACTGTGAGTTAAGATATAAGACCGTTCAGCTCCTTTTCCAACACCATTTCTGAATGCACGCTGCCATGATCCCCACTATGATGATAATGGACTGGATCTCTGAAACTGTAAGCCACTGTCTCAATTAAATGTTTTCCTTTAGAAGTGTTGTTGTGGTCATGGTGTCTCTTCACAACAATAGAAACTCTAACTAAGATAAATGGTAATAGTCATAACAATTTTTGCATATTTCATTATTTGGCCCATGTTTATGTTTCTGGATTTGTAATACTGGAATATGATAAACATTTGAGAATTTTCTTAATGAGTTAGTACTAGCCTATATGTCCTCTGCCTTCATTAACCAATTTTTCCCATGTGCTTGCAAGAACAGGTTTTGTTTTCTGATTCTTGCTGACTTCCTGGGTTTTAGTATGTTCTATTAGTTTGCTGTAACAAGATGCCACAGAATGTGAAGGCTGAAACCAAAGAAAGGCATTTATTCAATTGTGTTTCTGGAAGCCAGGAGTCTGAAACCAGAGTGTCAGCAGATCCACACTCCCTTCGGGAGCGAGATTCTATGGAAGCAAGAAGACTTTGTGGCCTCTTCCAAGTGTCACACAACTCGATCAATGTTTCTTGACTTGTGGTTATAGCCACTACACTCTCTGACTCTGTCATCTGTCTTTCTTCTTGTCTCTGTCATTACATGACATTTTTCCTTTTCTTATAAGGACAGTTATATCAGTTCAGAATCTATTCTAGTAACCTCATCACAACTTATTATATCCGAAGGGATAATATTTCCAAATAAAGTCACATTCACAGGTACCAGGGGCTAAGTCTTAAGCATATCTTTTTGTTTATTTTTGTTTTATTTGAGACAAGATCTTGCCATGTAGCCTTAGCTGTCTTGGAACTCACCCAATATGTAGATCAGGCTTGCCTCAATTCACAGAAATCAACCTACCTTTGTCTCTTTAGGGCTGAGACTAAATGATATGTGCCACCATGCCTGGCCTAATCATATCTCTTTGAAGGACATAAACCTGTGACAATCACTGCATCTGTTCTTTTCTTATTCATCAGGTAAATGAGGAATGTCCCTTGGATAAAGTCATTGTTAGTTAGGTTTCCTGTTGCTAACAACAAGAACACCATGTGATGGAATGACAGAAGAACTGGGATGACAGAAGTGAGCACCCTTAGAGCTGGGTCCAGAGCACAACAGGACATAACCAGGCCTGAGACACATGCCCATTCTCCTCTGGGTATGGAGGTTGAGCGCTGTAATTGGTGCCACAAGAGCCTTATGTCATAGAAGAGAAGAATGTTTTCCAAGAGGAGTTGTAACAGGGCAATTACTTAAAGGAGGAGGAGGGTGAAAAAGAGGAGGAGGAGAAGCAGCAATAGCAGCAGCAACAACAATAACAATAACACGCCAACACCAACTTTATGCACTAAATGTCCAATTGTGGGGCAAGTGTATCACATCTTTATGGTATATTCTCCAACCACAAACTATGCTGTATACATCTCTGCAACACACGTTGATATATGTATAAGTAATGATCATAGAAAAGCTTACACTAAAATGTTTCCTGGGCTTTGTTTAACAAGGGCAATACCTTGTAAAACTTCTAAAACACTAGATTTACACAGACAAGGTGGCCTTGTAGTGGTTCTTATCAGAAGCAAATTCATTGTTTGTATTGGCATAACACTGAATGCTTTGTTTAGAACAAAGGAGTCACATAAACACTCTTACAAAGTTAAGCTTGCCAGTGAGACATTTGGCATGTGGAAACTTGATCAGGCAGAAAGATGTTAAGAACAAGAGTTACAACTTGTACAAGAGGTTTAAAGATAACAAGGGATTTCTTAGAAGATGATTGATTGACAAGAGGTCAGAATTCTCCCTCCTGGCTACTGTAATAGAGAAACAATTGTGTTGTCTGATAGAGAAAAGAAATAAACAACTCCTAGTATAGGTGTGGGAAACAATGAAAACAGTCTAGGTAAATGCAGTGAGCCCTATTTTGTCAAGCCATTCTGCATTGCTAGTGGAAGGAGCTAAGAGAGAGGTGGGGAAGCTCCTGCAGGATACTTGGCTAAGTTACAAAAATGATTTCTAAGAACAAAGGCATTACAGAACCTGAAGACTGTAAACTGCATGGGAATCATGTGGAAAGAACAAGTTGAAAAACAGAAGCCCAGAAGTGCAAGGATGTTTAAGTATCTAATTAAAATTGTAGTAAGAGACAAAATATAAATAAATGTATGCCTAGAGGAAAGTCCATTCCTGTGGGTATCAGAACCAGGGAGGTGAACAAAAGCTTAATTTATGAAATAAACTTCATTTTATAAGTGAAGGTTCTATTTCAGAGTGGCCTTAAAGCAGGGTCCTCTTTGTCCCAGTGAATAGCCACATCCATATATGGGCACTGCACTGATTGGACACAGTATATTTGAATAAATAAATAAATAATTCATGAAGGAAGACAAGAAGCTGGAGAGATAGGATGTGGTGTGAGTTTGGGATGAGGTTTCTGTATGGAAATGAATAAGGCAGTAAACAATGGGTATGATCAAGATACTTTATAAACCTACATGGCATTTTTAAAGGTCTCTGTTTTTCAGTGAGTGACATTTAAGAATGACCCTTAAGGGAAACAAACAAACAAACAAACTATATTTTGTTGTAAAATTTGAAAATGTTAGAGCCAGAAACAGTTGCCAGGAAGGAATCAGCAATGGTAACTCACATGCCAATTCTGGGTCTTAGAAGCCTGACTTTATTGCTTCAATTTTCAAATCTTGAAGTAATCTTTAGAATGCATCATATGCTACTCACAGGCATGCATCTAGATTAAGAAATTAATACAAAGCTAAATGTGAACTTATTTGCTGTGGGATAATGCTCTTATACCCTGTAAAGATTTGTCACTTGTATTGGTTTAATGAAATGCTGATTCACCAGCCAGGCAGGAAGTTATAGGCAGGGTAACCAGACTAAGTGACTTCTGGGAAAAGGAAAGGTAGAGAAACAGTCACTAGCCAGATACAGATGAAACAAGATGAGAATGCCTCACTGGGTAAGGTACCAACCCATGTGACTAAACATAGATAAGAAATATGGATTAATTTAAGTTGTAAGAGCTAGTTAATAATAAGCCTGAGCTAATAGGCCAACCAGTTTATAATTAATATAAGCCTCTGTGCGTTTCTTTGGGATGAAAGGCTGTGGGACTGGGTGGGACAGAAACTTCTGTCTACACTTATTAAAATGTAATTATTATTCTAACTGCCTACTCACACAGTATCTATCTTTGAGGATTCAAGAATAGCACTTCATATAAAAGCCTCAAATACAAATGGACTTAAAATACTTTTATTGCATTTGTAAGAAAAAGCTGTTCATATGGCCATGTTAGAACTCATGAGAGAGATTTTTAAAGTAATGTGGCAGTTCTCTTTCCCATGATAGATGATAAGAGTATACAACAGATACCACACAAGACCTTTGAGAGGACTTGAATACCCTCGTTAAACTCGACTCAAGGAAGGAAAGTATTCAAAGTGCAGTGTGTCTGCCAATCTTATTGGCCATACAGGCACACCTTGCTCCTGAGGAAAAGTATTAGTGAGAGAAATGGAGGCCTTAGGAGTCAGAATGAAAGAAATAACATTGGTGAAACTGCAAAAAGAAAGATAAAACATTACAAATGGCAGGACTGGGGAAATGACTCAGTGGATAAAGTGTTTGCCATACAAGCATGAGGACTTAAGTTGACTCCTCATCACCCACATAAAATCCAGGCAGACATGACGGGAGCAGAGATGGCATCTCTGGATAAACCTGGGTGTCTAGACTAGCCAGCATTGGTGAGTTTCAGTACAGTAAGGGACTCTTAATAATAAAGTTGAGAGCAATGGAGGAAGACCCCTGATGTTAATCACACTTATGCACACATGCATTTGTATGAACTCACACATCTGTGCTTACATACATGCACACACACGCATGCATGCATGTACGCACACACAGTGGCATGTGACATGCAAAAAAGGAAATTATAATGGCAAAATATAACATATAGGAAAGATTAAACATTGAACTTCTACACATTGTTAAAACAACCATGGAATGGCTCCTGCTGCCTGTAGCCTACTTTACATGGTTGGGGCCGCATAGCTGACTCCTGCACTCTTATCAAATACAGCCTTCTCTGACTGGTCTGTACATGGTAGCCACTCAGTCAGTTCTTCTACATCATCCTTGACTGGATTTTCTGTAGCTGCTTTAGTCCTTATGCGTTATCTTACAGTCACCAGTTTTAGAACACATGTTTTATGAAGGAAGGGACATTGCCTGCCTGTCACTCTTTATTCTGCATCTAAATTTTTCCTAGTAGAAATATCTTTTCAAAAAGATGGTGAAACTATTCTTTTTGGTGTCTGAAAGAGTTTGTGAACAACAGATTTGCTTTATGAGACTCACTGAAATCTTTCAAGTGAAGGGAAAGTTATGTCAGATAAAAGCCTGGGTCTATACAAAGGAATTGACAAAGGGTGTCTATGTGTAAATACAGTACATCTTATGACTGAGTGCTTTCAAAAGACAATTAACAGTCTAAAATAGGAACTTTTGGGTGTATAATCGCATTAAAGTAAAATATGTGGAAACAAAGGGAGAGAATTTGAGAAGAAAATGTTTCTCATATTGAATACGTGCTATAACATTGTAAAAACTCAAGGACGTGTGTTGAAACCCCAGTTTCTCCAAACTAGGGTGATCTTTTTTTTAAAAACGTCTTCTTTCCTGGGGAATCTTTGACAAAGTCTGGTAACATCTTGACTGTGCTGAATGGGAGAGTGACACTGGAATTGAGTTGGTAAGGCCAGGGACACCGTAAAGCTGTAACACTTGGGAGCATCACAACAAAGGAATTTCTATGTAGGTCAACAGTGCTTAGGTGCAGAAACTCTGTCTTAAAACAACTCAAAATACAAAATCCTGCAACGTGGTTTTGCTGTTGTTGTTTTAGGTCACCTTAGTACTGTAAAATGAATAAATTATACTGTTAAGTATTTTAAAAAGTGGGACTACAAGAAATATTTAATTAATAAAAAGAAATATTAGAAATAAAAGATGATATATAGGAAAAATAAGGAATAATTATCAAGATTGCATTACTGATAATCACATGAAATTAGTAAATCAAATATTATCTGAGAAAAATGTCCTTAAAATAGAGACACAGATAAGGTAGGTTTAAAAGCATACTGACATTTATTGAAGGGGAAGTTGAGTTGATGTACTAATGTTAGAGTGTTTCTCAGATAAAATATTACCATGAAGAATAAAAAAATTCCATAGAGGAAAGTGGTCAATTCACCAAGAAGTCTTAACTATCACACACCAGATAACAGTGTTTCCAAACCCACAAAGTAAAACCAGATAAGAGTACTAAAGAAACAAGCACTCAATGATTTTAGTTGGATATTGTAATAAAGATGATTTGAGTATTATCAGTCAAATAGAACTAATTGATATTTATAGAATAGTCCACCCACTAGCTGTAAAATGCATGTTTCTAAAGTACATACTTATAAGTGATCTATATGCTGTGTTAGATTAAAAGGGAAATCACATAGAGTTCTGAACTAAGTTAAAGCAGTAATCTATCATAATTTTTGAAATGCTGCTAAAGCTGTGCTTGGAGGAATATTAATAGCACCAAATATTAATAGCACTAAATATCTTTAGTAGAAAGGTGTCAAACTAATAACTTTTCTTTTAATAAGTTAATAAAGTAAACCGTGGTAAATAGAAGTAATAAAATCATGAAGATCAGAAGAGTACACACATGAAATAGAAAAGAAAGTACAAAGAAAGATCAATGAAATGAAGAGTTTCTTTGTGAACATCAATAAAGTTGGTAAATATTTACTCAAACTCATTCAGGAAGAAAAGAGAAAAGAAGTAAATTAAAAATATCAACTGGGGTCATTACATAAATACAGAGTCCATAGATGTTTAAATAGTAAGGAAATACTCTGAATTACTTCATTAATTCAAGTTGTTTAAAGGCAATAATTTAGGTGAGGTGATCAAATTTCTTAAAAGATACAGACTGCCCAAGTCTAATCAAGAAAACATGGCTAACATATGAAGGAATCCTGATGCTGCAGTTCACAGAAGGATGCCTACAGTTTAAGTAGTATAGGATATGCTTCAGTGAAGTCACAAGAATGGATTTTAAATGTTTTCAACACAAAGAAGTAAGAAATTCTCAAAGGAGGTAGATCTGCTTGCTCTTATTTGAACATTTTACAATGCATACATCTATCAGAACATCACATTGTACCCCACACATGTATACAATTTTATACATACCATTAACACAATTATTAAATATCAGAAAGCAAAAATTCCCCTCTCTATATACTAATTAAATTCTATTTAAACTTAAGAACATTAACACATATGTAAACAGCTTAAAGCTTCCTTATAGCATTCCAAACATATAATACCAATTATATAAAATATTCCTAAAATTGAAAATGAACAAATACTACAAAATTTAACCTCTCAAGCCAGAACTATCCTGCCCCCCATATGAAAAAGAAGAAATTTAGAATTGTCATAGATGAAGACATAAGGGTTTTATTGAGAGGAAATCAAGTTCTAAGCCTGATAACTGGATATATCCAGATTATATGTCATGACAGCAGGCTAAAAACCTCTAAGGTTAAAAACAATAGCTTGTCTATGAAAGTCTTATCTGTACCAGTAATATTCTTCTTGCAAGGTAGTGGGGCAATTTTTACTTTCAGAAAGAAAACAATATTGAATTGGAATTTTATACCCAGAAAAGTAGTCAGCTCTTATAATTTAAATATAATAGCTGTATGAATATTTTTCTAGTTCCTCTAGTCTGCTCAGTTGGTATAAATGTCTACTTTTTTGGTCAGCGCCATGCTATTTTTATTACTATGGCTCTGTAGTATATTTTGAGATCAAATATTGTGATTTCCCCAGCATTATTCTTTCTGATTGGATGGGTCATGAATATGATCTTGAATTAGATTTGCAAGAATTTTCTTGAGAATTTTTGTGGCTGTGTTATTCAAGGATGTAAATTTATGGTTTTCCCTTTTTGTTATATTTTCATTTTGTTTGGACATGAAGATAATACTGGCTTTGTGGAATAAGTTTGGTAGTGTTCCATCCCACTTTGTTCTATATAACAGTTTGCTTTTAATTACTCTTGGAAATGTTGCATACAATTCAGGAATGGGGACTGTAGAGAGATGGCTCAGCAGTTATTGCTCTTGTAGAGGACTCAAGTTCAATTCCCAGCACCCAATGGCAGCTTATGAACATATGTAACTCTAGTTCTAGATCTGATGCTCTCTTCTGACCTCTGTTGGCTCCAGCACACATGTGGTACACATACATATACTCAGGAAACACACATACACATAAAATTAAATAAATAAATGTTTTTCAAAATTCAGGAATGAAGTCATCTACTCCTGTGTTTTTTGGTGGAAGATTTTACATTGCTGCTTCAATCTCATTGCTTGTTATTAATCTGTTTATATCTTCTTAAATTTCACCCTTTAGTTAAAAATAGATTCCTTTCTCATATAATACATTCCAATCACAGCTTCCTCTCCCTGCACGCCTCCCAATTCCTCCCACCTCCAGTCTCAACTGGACTGCCCTCTCCCAACCTCTCATCAGAAAAGAACAGGCTTCCAAAAGATAACAACAAAATACAACGAAACAAAATATAGTAAGTTAAACAAAAACCATCACATCAAAGTTGAACTAGGAAAACCAACAGAATTAAAAAGATTCCAAGAGAAGGCACAAGAATCATAGACCCACTTGTTCATACACTCAGAATTCCACAAAAATACCAGACTGAAAGCCATTATGCATATGCAGACGACCTGTGCAGACTTGTGCAGGCCTGGTACATCTCGGTACTTGCTGTTTCAATCTCTGTGAGTTCATATGAGCTTGGCTCAGTTGATTTAGAGGGCTGTGTTCTGCTGTCTTTCATTCCTTTTGACTCCATTCATCCCGCTCCTCCACAGAGTTTCTTGTGCTCCAAAGTGAGGGATTTGTACAAGACATCCCACCTAGAGGTGTGTGTGTGTGTGTGTGGTGTGAATATGAAGGACTCTGTCTGGCTGTGGGTCTCTGCATTTGCTCCCTTCCACTATAAAAAAAAAAAAAAACCTGCCCGATGATGGCTGACTAAGGCACTGATTTATGAATAAAGAAAAATATCATTGGGAGTAATTTTATTGGTTTTTCTTTTAGACCAGTGTTATTTTACTTTACCCTACGTCCCTAGGCTGTCCAGGGTCTGGTTCCTATTCACCCAAGCAGTGTCAGGCATGAGTTCTATCTCATGGACTGAACCTTAAGTCAGATCAGACATTGGTTGGTCACTCCCACAAGCTTTATGCCACCATTGCCTTAGCATATTTTGCAGGCAGGACAGATTGTAGACCAAAGATATTATGGCTGCATTGGTGCTTACATTTCTCTTTGGTAGCCTGAAGAGTACCTTCTGTTACCAAAGACACTAGAATGTAGGGCTAAAGGTTCTATGTAGGCACCAACTTGACCTCTTCATGTTCAATGAGTTGTGTGGGTGTTGTCTTCAGCAATGGGGATTTATTGTTAGTTTGTGATCAGCAAGCTATTGTCTTGGCAACAGCCTGGATTGTTTGGGGGAGTTCCATGGGACCCCTTTGACCAACAACTCAATTGAACGTTACCAGTCCTAGTACTGGGAGCTTCATTTGGTGACAAGAGATGGCCAGTTAGAACTTTATCTCCCTCATTATTTGGCGGCTTCATTAGGCTAACCTTCATAAATTCTAGGGAGTTTCCACTGTACTAGGTTTCCATACCACCCCTCAAATGCTCCTCAATTCCAGCTGTCTCTCCACATACTCCTTTCAACCCCTTCTCCCATCCCTCTCTTGACCTGATCTTCCTGTTCCCATCCCCTCATCCCCAGTCCACCCATAAAATCTATTCTGTTTCCTCCTTCCAAGGATATCCACGCCCCCCGAGTCCCTTCCTCTATACCTAACCTCTCTAAGTTTACTGATTGTAGCTTTGTTATCATTTACATAACAACTAATATCCACTTAGAAGTGGATACATACCATATTTATCTTTCTGGGTCTAGGTTACCTTACTCAGAATGATTTTTTTTTCTAGATCCATCCTTTCTCCTGTAAATTTTATGATGCTATATTTTTTATTTGCTGAGAAACACTCCATTGTGTAAATGTGCCACAGTTTCTTTATCCATTCTTCTGTTGTGGGACATCTAGGTTGGTTCCAGTCTCTGACTATTATGATTAAAGTTGCTATGAACATAGTTGAGCAAGTGTCCTTGTGGTAAACTGAAACATCCTTTGAGTGTATGCCCAAGAGTGGTGTAGCTGTATCTCGAGGTAGATAGATCCCTATCTTTCTGAGGAATTTATACTGATTTCCATAGTGAATGTACAAGTTTGCACTTCTGCTAGCAATGGTTGAGTGTTTATCTTATTCCACATTCTAGCCAGCATGAGTTGTCACTTATGTTATTGATCTTAGCCATTTTGACAGGTGTAAGAAGGAATATCAAAGTAGTTTTGATTTGCATTACCCTGATGTCTAAGGATGTTGAACATTTCTTTAAGTGTTCCTCAACCATTTGAGTTTCCTCTATTAAGAATTCTCCATTTAGATCTATACCTCATTTTTAAATTGGGTTATTTGTTTTTCTGAGATCCAATTTCTTGAGCTCTTTACATGTTTTGGATATTAGTCTTCTATTTGATGTGGAGCTGGTAAAAAATCTTTCCCATTCTATAGGCTGTCTCTGTCCAAATAACAATGTTCTTTGCATTACAGAAGCTTTTCAGTTTCATGAGGTTCCGTTTATTAATTGTTGATCTTAATGCCAGTGCTAACAATGGTCTGTTAAAAAAGTCTTCTCCTGTGCCAATGAGTTCACAGTTCTTCCTCATTTTCTTTTCAGTCAGGTTCAGTGTATATGGTTTTATGTTGAGGTCTTTGATCCATTTGGACTTGAGTTTTGTGCAGGGTGATAAGTATGGATCTATTGGTATTCTTCTACATGGAGACATCCAGTTGGACCAGCACCATTTGTTGAAGACACTGTCTTTTTTTCCAGTGTGTATGTCTAGCTTCTTTATAAAAAATCAGGTGTCCATGGGTGTGTGCATTTATGTCTGGGTCTTCAGTTTGATTCTATTGATTATGAACATGTTTGTTTTTATGCCAATACCATATTGTTTTTGTTACTATAGCTTTGTAATACAGCTTGAAATTGGGAATGGTGAGACCTCTAGCAGCTCTTTTATTATTCAGGATTGTTTTAGATATCGTAGTTATTTTTGTATGTGTGTTTCAATATGAAGATGAGATTGACCTTTTTAGATCTATGAAGAATTGTGTTGGAATTTTGATGGGGTTGCATTGAATCTGTAGATTGTTCTTAGTAAGATGGCCACTTTTACTATGTTAATCCTACTAATTCATGAACATGGGAGATAGTTTCATCTTCTGATATCTTCTTCAATTTCTTTCTTCAAAGACTTGAAGTTTTTATCATATAAGTCTTTCACTTGCCTGGCTATAGATGCCCCAAGATATTGGTAAATCATAAGTGTCTAGAAATTTATCCACTTCTTTTATAGTTGCATTTTTAAAATATAACTTTTCAAAATATTTCTTTTTCTTTTTTTTTCTTGTTTTTGTTTTTCTTTTCTTTTTCTTTTTTCTTTTTCTTTTTTTTTGAGACAGGGTTTCTCTGTAGCTTTGGAGCCTGTCCTGGAACTAGCTCTTGTAGACCACTCTGGCCTCGAACTCACAGAGATCAGCCTGTTTCTGCCTCCTGAGTTCTGAGATTAAAGACATGTACCACCACTTCCCAGCTTCAAAATATTTATTAATGATGTTCTAATTTCATTGGATTCTGCTATAATATTCCCTCTATGCATCTCTAAGATTTAAAAATTAATTTAAATATTTTTTCCTTTTTGTTATTTAATTTGATTAGGAATCTGTTAATCTTGGTTAATTTTTCTCAAAGAATCAACTCTGACTTGTTCTATGTATTGTTATTTTAATCTCCAACTCATTAATTTTTGCCCTGATCATTTTTATTTCTTGTCATCCACTGCTATTGGGTTTGTATTGCTCATGTTTATCTAAGACTTTTCATCATTAGGTTATTTATTTTAGAACTTCTGGATTTTAAAAATATATTCACTCAGTGGTGGCTCATGCCTTTAATCCAAGCACTTAGGAGGCAGAGGCAAGCAAATCTGTGAGTTGCAGGTCAGCCTGGTCTACAGAGAGAGTTCCAGGACAGCCAAGGCTATTACACATAGAAAGTCTGTCTCTAAAAACCAATATGTATATTGGTTTTAAGTACACAATTATGAATATATATGAATATGTATTTACATATTGTGAATATATGTAAATGTATATATGAATATATGAGTATATTAACATATATATTCATAACTATATGCTTTTGTTTTAGAACTTACTTAGCTCTTACCCATGGGTTTTGGGAAGTTGACCTTCATTCTCAGGTTATTATAGGAGATTTTACATCTCCTCCATGATTTCTTAATGACCTGCTGGCCATTCAAGAGTGTATTAGTCAGTCTCCATGTATCTGCAGAGTTTCTGTATATTGTCTTGCTATTGACTTCTAGTTTAATTTTACTATCATCTGATAAGATACAAAAATACCTTTGACTCTTTTGTAATATTTAGACATGTTTTATGTTCTACAGTGTGATTTATTCTATAGATATTTCTATGGACAGCTGAGAGAAATGTGTTTTGTCTCTGCTAGATGGAATATTCTGCAGGTATCTGTTAAGTACATTTGATCTTAAGTATAGCTTAACTGTAATATGTCTTTGATAATTTAGTTTTGATGGACTATCTAGAGATGAGGATGGGGTATAGAAATAATACACTATTATTGCATCAGGACTTACATGATGTGCCTATTATTCTTTGTTTTATGAAACTGAAAACTTCAAATTGTGGTACACATATATTTAAAATCATTTTACCTTCTTGACTGATTGTCCCCTTTATTAATATGTAGTAGGCATCTTCATTTATTCTAATTAATTTTGGTTTGAATATATTTTATAAGATATAAAAAGCAACCATGAAAGCTTATTTTCACCTTCCATTTGCTTGATATTTGTTCTTTGAATCTTTGTGGGTATTTTACCATGGGATGTGTCTCTTGAAAGCAACTGAAACTTGTGTTTTGTTATCTAATATAACTACTCTGTATTTATCTGTAGTGATGGTTTAGGACCATTTGCATTTAAGATTATTACTGAAAGATATTTATTGTTTCCTGTATTTTCATTTGCTGTGTTTTGTTTGTTGAATTATTGTTTGGTCTATTGTTTCTTCTTATTAGTATAAGCAGTTTGCTACTTTGTGTTGTAAATGTTGGATTCCTTGTTAGTTCTCCTTTGCTCTTTGTCTCATGACATTTATTCTTTGCTATGTTCTTGGGATTTAGATTATCATCTTCTGTGTGTGGTATTCCTTTAAGGATTTTCCTCAGTTCTGGCTTGGTTATTGTGACCTTACCTTTTGTTCATCTTTTTACGTCCTTAACTCTCCATTGATTTTCAAAAGACAACACTCTTGATTTGTGGTTACTTAGTTTCATGGCTTGAAGTAGATCATTCCATGCTTTTCTGGCTTTCAGGGTTGCTGGTAAGAGATCTAATGTTATTGTTATGTGTACTACTTTGTAGGTGAACTGCTGTTTTTCCCTTACAGTTTGGCTTCATTATTTTTTTTGATGTGTTGATTATAATCTATGGTGGAGAGGTTTGTCATTGCTCACAATTGTTTGGAGTTTTAAATATTTCCTGTGTTTGGATGCTTGTTTATTTTTCTAGATTTGAGGAATTTTCTCCTCTAAGTTTATTGAATTAATTCCCTGTGCTTTTAATTTTCGTCTTAGCTCCTTTGTCTATGTTGTAAATTCTTTGATTTATTCCCTTGGTCATATCTCAGAGGTTTTGGATGTTTTAGTCATACTCCTATATTACACTTATTGTTTATTTATGTTTAAATGTAATAGTCCTGTCTTCCCCCTCTTCTCTTCTTATTCTTGTTTTTCCTCCTCCTTCTCCTCCTCTTCCTCCTCCTCCTCCTCTTCTTCTTCTTCTTCTCATTATTATTATTGTTGTTGTTGTTATTTTCTCATAATTGCTTAAACTATTATTGATGGTTTCCACTGTGTGATTATTTGGTTCACCGAGTTTTTAATATATGTATAATTTTTAATTAAAATACAACTTATCATTACTTTTCTTCTCCTTCCTCCCTTCCTACTCCTTCTATGTACCTTCTTTCTTGCTCCTTCTAAAATTTATGGCCTTTGTTTTCTTTGATTATTGTTATTAAATAGATGTATAAATGCAGATATACAGAAACACTTGTTTACACACATACAACCAGTTGAGCCTATTTAGTATTACTTGTATGTACATGATTTCAGGGATGATCATTTGCAATTAGATAACCAGTTTGGGGGCTTTTGGGGAGGGGCTAAATAATTCTCCCTCTCTCGGTAGGTTCTTAGTTGCCTGTTATGCTTTGTTTAATGGCAGGGCCTCATGAGACTTCCTCATGCCATGTTAACCTGTTTATTGCTGCTGTCTTTGTTTATGTCCTATTTTGGCAGCCATGTTGTTGAGGTAGTATGCGTGTAGCTTCCCTGTCATTTCTAGGAGACGCAATCTCACAGCCAACTTCCTGGTTCTCCAGCTCTTACAATCTTCCTGTCCCTTCTTTTGCCATATTCCCTGATCCTTAGGTGTAGGAATCGTGTTGTAGAAGTATTCACTGTGTTCAGTTATCACTTTTCAATGTGGTCGTCTTTTTTTCTTTATTTAAAAAATTTTAAATTTTACTTACTAACCCCAGTTCCCCCTCTTTCCCCTTCTCCTGCCCACACATCCACTCCTCAGAGGAAGTAAGGCCTCTCTTCTTCCCTTGGAGAGTGAACAAAGTCTGGTATACCAAGTTGAGGTAATACCAACCCCTCCCCCCTGTATCAAGGCTAAACAAGATATCCCACTATAGGGAATGGGCTCAAAAAATCCAGTTCATGCACCCAGGATAAGTCCCGGTTCAGTGCCAGCGCCTCCACTAACAGATCAAGCCACATAAATGTCACCCACATTCAGAAGGCTTAGTTCAGTCCCATGCAGGATCCCCAGCTGTCAGTCCAGAGTCTGTGAGCTCCCACTAGGTTGGGTCACTGTCTCTGTGGTTTTCCCAATCATAATCTTGACCATCCCTCCTCCCCCAACCTTGCTCATATGATCCCTCCTTCCTCTTTTCAACTAAGGTCCAGGAACAGCCCAGTGCTTGACTGTGAATCACTCCATCTGCTTCCATCAGTTACTGAATGTGGTTCTATGATGATAATTAGGGCAGTTACTAATCTGATTATAGGGGAAGACCAGTTCAGGCACCCTCTCCATTATTGCTAGGAGTCTTAGCTGGGGCATCCTTGTGGATTCCTTGGAATTTCACTAGTGGTCCAGTCTTGATCCCCTCACTAAAAATTTCAACTCCTTCATTAGAATGCTTTATTCTTTCATTTTTGTATTTTTCTTCAGAACCCTTAATATTATTTAGTGTATTTTTATTTATTTGCTCATTGTATATTTATAGCACTAAATTACAAGCTCTATAAGTAGGGACATTTTTTCTTGTCTTATTCACTTCTTAGTCCTGGTGTATACAATGTTACTTTATGGATAACTAGTGCTTAATAAGTATTTTTAGTAAGAATATATGATAGTCAACATGACATGGATTGAAACTAGATGTGTAATCTCCTTTTGAGTTGAAGGAGTCATTTCTGAGTAAAGCTAGTCTAGTTATTTGACAGAGAATATATTATCTGAGTCATTCCCTGGTACTAATGTTTTCATGCCTACACTCTGTTGAGTTTCTGTCAGTTCAGTGATCTTCAAGGACAAAAATAAGATCACAGCTTTCTAAAGTGTTTATACATGGATAGCTTCTTCCTCATTCACTTTCTAGAAACTATCTTCTTTGCCCTTTATTTTATTAAAATGGATTGGATTTGCAAATTGTGCTTGATTCTTTTTACATTTGATTCTTTTCATATTTCTGGGTCTGTAGTTGTGGTTGTGCAGGTTATTCTAGGTGGACAATGAAATTGCTTGAGCAATGGCTTTTTAAGCCATGGTGCAGGCCAGAATCCCTTGTGTAATCTCAACTGGTTGAATCTAGACATGTTTGAAGGCAGAAACTTTTAATCCCCACATTTGGCAAGTTTCTCAAATAGCTTTTAGGTAGTCAGCCTACTGTACAGACACAGACAGGACCTTATAGAATCTGTCTGCACCTGTATCCTTAACTTTGGTTCATTAACCTGTGATTGGTTTTCTCTCAAAGTCATCCATAGCCATGCTACTCTGTTTGGTACTCCCAAGACTGCAGACACTCCAACCAATTAAATTTCCCCAGATATCAAACCGTACTTCCTGGTTTTATTAGGTTTTCTTGTGCTTTGACGTTACCTTTAGGGCCTTGAGAGATGCCACGCTACAGCAGTGACTCTCCAGCTGTTGACATGACTGCAAGGTGGAATTATGCAGAGTATCCACTCATATTTTCTTTCCTAGATAAATATACATGGTTTCCAAGAAATCAGACTTTGTCCATGAAACACTAAGCCCGCATATCAAAGGGAACTCTTCTTGGAATAACTTTAAATGAAATAGAATGAATGATTACTGAGAAAATATTATGAAAAGTCTCAGTCATGATGACTTAAACATATTATCCAGGTGATCTGAATTCTAGTTCCTATTCTATGGCAATAGATGTGGCAGATGAGCTTGGAGTTTATGGTAGAAGGGGAGTAGACCCTCTGCCTCTACTTCCAGGTCTGCTTGGTCATCTAAGCCTGGAAGACTGGCTGTCTCGTCTTGTACTGACGTCTCATATGCAATTCCCTCATTGGCCTCTCTTTCTTTTTTTTTTATTTTTTATTTTTTTTCCATACATTGTTTTGTTTTATTTTTTCATTCAAGAACATAATTAAAGAAATAAAATTTTTACCTTTCTTCCCCTTCTCCCGGTCCCCTCCCACTACCCCCCC
>PVIU01018275.1:0-39434 GCA_004026605.1 Ondatra zibethicus
TTTGTGTTTTGATTATTATATGGCGAGGGGATGCCCTTTTTCGATCCAATCTATTTGGTGTTCTGTATGCTTCTTGTACCTTCATAAGCATATCCATCTTTAGGTTGGGAAAGTTTTCTTCTATAATTTTGTTGAATATATTTTCTGGGCCTTTGAGCTATGCTTCTTCTCCTTCTTCTACCCCTATTATTCTTAGGTTTGGTCTTTTTATGGTGTCCCAGATTTCCTGGGTGTTTTGTGTTAAGAATTTGTTGGATTTGTTGTTTTCTTTGATCAATGAGTTTATTTTCTCTATCGTATCTTCAGCATCTGAGATTCTTTCTTCTGTCTCTTGTATTCTGTTGGTTATGCTTGTCTCTGCTGTTTCTGATCGTTTACCCAGATTTTCCATCTCCAGCCTTCCCTCGGTTTGTCTTTTCTTCATTGCCTCCATTTCAGTTTTTATGTCTTGAACTGTTTACATTACCTGTTTGATTGCTTTTTCTTGGTTTTCTAGGGTATCTTTGAGGAATTTATTCATTTCTTCTAACTTTTTATTAGTTTTCTCATCCCTTTCTTCAAAGGAGTTTTTCACCTCTTCTTTAAAGGTCTCTATCACTTTCATAAAGTTACGTTTAAAGTCGATTTCTTCTACTTCTTCTGGGTTAGGTTGCTCAGGTTTTCCTGTTAAGTACTTGTTGGTTTCTGGTGTTATCATGTTGCTTTTCAGATTGTTGGAGGAATTCTTGGATTGACACCTACCCATCTCTTCCTCTGATTTCAGTCAGGGGAGTCTCAGTGGCCTGGGACCTCCCAGGACAGCTTGTAGACACGCACCCCTCTGGATAGCTGATCTCAGTGCAGAAAAAGGAAGTCCTGTCTGGATTTCCGATCCTTCTGTACCTCCAATCTCGGCACAGGGAGAGAGATTCCTGGGGTTCCAATGCCCCACAGAGGAAAGGGCAATCTTGCAGGGGCGGGGTGCAGGGTCCTGTTGATCAAAGAGGCCTGCAGGGACCTTACTACAAGGCTTGCACAACCTTACCAGTGTGAGCCACCTCCGATCTCAGCTCAGGAAGAGAGAGTGCTGGGGTACCAAAGCCCCACCGAGGAAAGGGCGATCCTGGGGGGGGGTGGATTCAGGGTCCTCCAGACGGGCATAGCCCTACCAGTGTGAGTGCTGGGTTACGAAAGCCCCACCAAGGAAAGGGTGATCTTGAGGGAGGGAGGGAGGGTTCAGGGTCCTGAGGAACAAAGAAGCCCCCACCTGGACCTTATCAGAGTGTGCCACCGATCTCAGCACAGGAAGAGAGAGTGCTGGGGTACCAAAGCCCCACCGAGGAAAGGGTGATCTTGCGGGGGGTGGGGGGTAGGGGTGCAGTGTCCTTTGGAGCGAAGAGGCCCGCGGGGATCTTACCACCAGGCTTGCACAACCTTACCAGTGTGAGCCACCTCCGATCTCAGTGCAGGAAGAGAGAGTGCTGGGTTACGAAAGCCCCACCAAGGAAAGGGTGATCTTGAGGGAGGGAGCTATTCCTAAAGTTTTAACTCTATCTACCACTCCCACTTCAATTCAAATCAGTTGTTAATGTCAGAATAATTCTTTTAAAACTTTACTCGGTAAAACGTATCCTATCATTGTGATTAAAGAACCAAATAAAACCCTGCATCTTGAATTAAAAATCTTTACACACATTGTTGCACTATTATTCAAGGTTTATCTCTTTGTTTTTATATTGTTTTCTGCAATAAAGACAAATTTATCTAAACATTCAGCACAACTTTTGTCTTGTCATGTTTATATGTTATTGGGTCATCCACTGGAGGGCCTTCCTTATTTTTTCTTCCCCCTTAACCTAAATATTCAAGACTTCGCTGAATATTAACCTCTCTACAAAACCCCTCCTGCCTTTTTTGATGGTATGTGTTTCACCCATGGAAAGACTTTTGAACCTCTTCTTAATAATGCTCACAGAACACTGACGACTGTGACAAGAAATCTTAGCCAAATCTGGTACTTACTTTTCTTCCCCATGAGGTCCATGAAGAACTTGCCTCTTACACACAAAAGACAACTTACTAAGAATCAATATTCTTCTAACAGCTCCTGGCTTACTTTGGGCTAGGCAGTAGAGCACAAACCAGGAGCCAAGTACTTCTTCTTCCCTCAAACTTGGTCTCTGGTTCCTAGAGCTCAGATAACATCTTAACATATGTATCAAAATACTCCCACAAGACATAGTTGCTTAACTGCCTCCTTCTCAAAGACTCAGGCATGTACCAGTGCCTGATTGAAGTGAAAGGATGGTAAGCACTGATGGATTGGTTCAAATTTAAATATATACATTTATCATCTAAGGATCTAAATGAAAGAATTCAAAACAACATGTCTCAAATTGTTCCCTAAATTCTCCACTTCTAGAAGCATTCAGGTGATAATGATGCTGTGTGTGTGAGCCATACTCATATCTTCTTACCAAAGGCAGGCACTTAAAGTTTTTATTCTAAGGTGAGAAAAAATGAAATAACGTTGGCTTGTTTCTACCTTGCATAGTGGTTTTGTGTGCTCTGAATGTTTTGATGTGAACAATTAGATGAAAGACTGTTGTTTCCATAGAAGGTGTATAAAATGACATAGATGGAAGAAAGCGTCCTTCCCCACTGCATCCTTCTGAGCTGATGAATAACCATGACTGGCAGAGCCATCCTCAGAGCACTCACACAGATGACAGCAATGAATTAGCATAAATTCCTCTTATGAATATATGAGATCTATCTGTATTATCATGTGATTCACTTGGTTATTTGTTATTTCAGCAAGTTTTACTGGCTACTTTTCTTCTATTGATCACCATATAGTGATAATAGTGTTTACTATACTCTTATTATAGCCACTGATACATGATAACCTATCAACCATTTTGGCTTGTTTGACATAATCAAGCTTTGGTTTTGAGAACTGTCTCTGGAAAATGATGACATTAATATTGAGGCTGTTTGTAAAAAGGAAGTGTATTTCTAAAACAATATCTGTCATTCAAAATCCTCATGTATTGACTGGATATTATTGAAATCTTATGTTATAATACAAAAATAATGGAAAGCTCTAGAAAATAAATATTTAATTATCTCTGAAAACTTACTATCTAAATTTTTGTAATAACAATAGTAATATTGTGTGTGTTACTGAAGAATAAAATTAAGCAGTTGAAATCAATGAAATAATATACTAGTCAAAAAATAATAGACATTCTACAAATAAAGGTTGGGCTCCTCTTAGCTTTTCTTCCAGTGATATCCTGTAATGAAAGAGAAGCAGGTCTGATTTAGAATTATTGGGTATTTTGCTTATAGTCAAATACTATTCTTGTTTATATCCTGAAAAGAAAAATCTGGTGGGAAAAACTATTATACATCTGAGTAAATTGTATATTTAGTAAACAAAATGGTAAGCCTTGAGACCCTAGCAGGTACTAGAATTCTCAGAAGTCCCATGACTTGTATACAAAGTTTCATATTTAAAAGTAAATATTGTAAAATACCAATTGCTGAGTCACCTATATTAACATATATATGGATATATATCTATGAAATAGAAAAAAGCATGAGTAGATACATATAGATGTATATATATTTATAAAACGAATAGGTGCATATATATTTATATGAATATTTGTATTTCTATGAAGAAAAAGAAGACCTACACATAATTAGTGCTCTGTGGTATTTTCTTTCTTCTTTAATTTTTTCCAAGACAAAGAAAGAATTGCCTGAATTGTGATGCTTGACTAAGTTACAATGTTGCAATTTTCTTATTACCAGAACTTGATACAGAAAAATCCACAGCAAAACTTAGTGTTTTCATTCAGTCTAGAATCCGCAAGTTCATTTAATATGCTTCTGAGCTTCTCTGTCACTCATTTTGAATGAAAAACAAAAAAGTAGTGCAATGTCTGTGAAGATCGGAAGGTTTGAAATAAGGCTTCTCAGACTATAACAAGGAAAGCATTACTCTTGGATATGATTTGAAAGAGATTTTAACTTCTTTTGAAGTTTAATTCAGATTAAGTACTTTTCCTTGGTTTGTCTTTAGCTGCTTTGAGACAGTGTCTTTCTTTTTTTTTTATTGATTTTTTTGGGGCTCTACATTTTTTTCTGCTCCCCTCTCTGTCTGTCTCTCTCCTCCCTTTCAACTCTCCCCCAAAGTCCCCATGCTCCCAATTTACTCAGGAGATCTCGACTTTTCTTACTTCCCTTGTAGATTACATCTATGTATGTCTCTCTTAGGGTCCTCATTGTTGTCTAGGTTCTCTGGGATTGTGATTTGTGGGCTGGTTTTCTTTACTTATGTTTAAAAACCACTTACGAGTGAATACATGTGATAATTGTCTTTCTGTATCTGGATTACCTCACTCAAAATAAAGTTTTCTAGCTCCATTCATTTTCCTGCAAAATTCAAGCTGTCGTTATTTTTTCTGCTGTGTAGTACTCCATTGTGTAAATGTACCACCACATTTTCCTTATTCATTTTTCAGTCAAGGGTCTTTTAGGTTGTTGCCAGGTTCTAGCTATGACAAACAGTTCTGCTATGTTCATAGTTGAGCACATGTACTTGTGGCACGATTGAGCATCCTTTGGATATATACCCAAAAATGGTATTACTGGGTCTTGAGGAAGGTGGTTTCCTAATTTTCTGAGAAATCGCCACACTGACATCCAAAGGGACTGTAACAGCTTGCATTCCCACCAGCAATGCAGGAGAGTTCACTTTACCCCAAAACCTCTCCAGCATAAGTTGTCATCAGTGTTTTTGATCTTGGCCATTCTTACAGGTGTAAGATGGAATCTCAGAGTTGTTTTGATTTGCATTTCTCTGATAACTAAGGATGTTGAGCATTTCCTTAAATGTCTTTCAGCCATTTTAGATTCCTCTGTTCAGAGTTCTCTGGTTAGGTCTGTACTCCATTTTTTATTGGATTATTTGTTCTTTTGATGACCAATTTCTTGAGTTCATTGTATAATTTTGAGATCAGACCTCTGTGTGACGTGGGGTTAGTGCAGAGAGAGTGTCTTTCCATGTGGCTTAGGTTGCCCAAGAATTTGCTATGTTTCCCAGTCTATCCTCAAATTCAGGATCTTCCTGTCGTTGCATCTTCCATGTTTTATTACAAGTATGTACCACCACACCTGGCTTGATAATTTGATTCAACTAAACAAGTATTCTCTATACATTTAATGTCAATATAAAATGTCTACAACACAAAATTAACCACACCTTTAAAGACTGGAGAAGAATACTTGGTGTGCTTAAAAGAACACTCTTCAAGAAAATGGGAATGCTCTATCAAACCCTTTGTTACTAGCTCTTTAAAAAATTCAGCAAGGAATTGTTCATGATTTGGGGTGACCACAGGGTCTTAGGATCATCACCAACACTTAAGTTCCAATGGCCTCAATTTCTTTTCTTTATAAGTGAATTCATTACACTAAAGTGTCTCTTTGGTTCCCTATTCCTTTGCAATCTTGGAATGAAAATCTTATAAGAGCAGCCAAGGAGTGTGGAATCACATATATATATAGAGGTATTAAAGTTGAAACAAACGAAAATGGAAATAACAAATAAAACAAAACAAAACAGAAAAACCACTAATGGTTGACAAGATCCAGGGGAACACTCCAAAGTTGCAGTATTAAATTTTGGTGGGGTAGATGATCCAGCAGAAATGGATGGCATGGTTTTAGCATATTCTAAGAAATTAAATGATAAGAAGAAAAATGTTTGCATTTAAAAGACAGCTATGTGCATTTTCACATTTTTAAAAATATTACATTGATTTGAAAAGTTCTTCTTGGATGTTAACAATATGGATAAGAGGAATACCCCTAATGAAGTTGCAAATAAAACCAATGTACAAACTAAGTGTCACATGGAAACAGAAATAATAAACATCATTGACAGGAACATAATCAATTTTTAAAAGTTGTTCTAATCTAGGTCAATTAACATATATCTTAAAAATCAATGAACTAGGTTTGCATGATTGCATTATTATGAATAAACTCAAAGTGTCTAGAGCCAGTGAGAGAAATCATTTCCATATTATGAGAGTCAAGGTAGATTTATAAAATTTGCTGCAAGGGAAAATCATAAAGGCTATTGTTGGAAATAAACAAAAATAAGTGCAGGATGTTTAAATGGCACAACACTGAGAATTCTGGCTTAGTCAAAGAATTTTTGTAAACATGTATGGATATTAAAATCCAAAAATTTCCTAAGGACTTTTTCTAATTAGTATCATCTACCTTGATTAACAAAACCGTGCTAAATGAGAAACTGATTTCTCCAAGATTTGTTAGGATCTAAGTAGCATCTTCTGTCAATAAATAAATATCAAATAATCCAGATTTGTTCAAAAGTAACATATAATTGCATGCCATATGTTTTCATCTTAATTCTCAAGCACAGAAATAAGGGATTTTTTTAAACAGCCTCTGGTTCAGAATTCAGTAAATTTTATCTTGGACTGTTTCCTCATTGAGATGGCTAAGAATCATTTTAATATCTCATTCAAATATGCTAGTGAAGTCTTTGAGAAATATTTAAGATTCTTATTTTCCACTGTCTTTAGCAAACAAACTATGCTCTACAGTGGTAACTGGGGAGTGGATTTCATTACTAAACCCAAGGTCACAGGTGGTTTTGCACCAAAGCATAATTAAATTGTGTGGAATGAATTAAAACGGTTTAGCAAATAAGGTCTCTTTATTTGGGCTAAATAGAACAGATTAAATGCCGTACCATGTTCGGTCTACAGCCAGGCAGCACATGGGCCCGGGGAGATTAATCTGGAGTGTAATCACTTGATCATCCCTGACTGTGAATACTTTCTTGAAATTATCCCTCAGCCACTCAGGGATGGGAAAAGCTGTCATTCATAATTATCAGGTCACTACTTGGTAGGAATATTTATCCAGGGCACAGGGAGGATGACCGAAGAGAAAACTCTTCTTGTTTAGGGATGAGTTGATATGTGAGCTTGGGATGAACATGAAGATAAAGTCTATTAAGGAGAAAGGGAAGTTATTAACGAAGAAGAGGACTACTTAATCGTTTATCACATGTGCTTTTTGGGGGTGGTGAAATGTATTGCTGCAAGGACGGGAAGTGGCACAGTGGTGAGCCATGCTGTTCTCACTTGGGAGAAATGAACTTTTTCCAGCCCAATTTTGATGAGAATCACAAATAAGTTCTTAGAAAAATTTCTACATGTCCTATTCCCCTAAGAAACGATAGAAGTTTAAGTGTAGTAAATAAAATGCTTTTTCCTTTATACTGTAAAATTCTGTAAAGATTTCTTCAGTTCAGTCCTGGGATGTGCTTGCTTGCTATTGTTTCTACTCTATCCTGAACTTGCACTTACTCAGGCAAAGATTAAATACCCAGTGTTGATGTATAACATCTATAGACTATTGTGCATGTAAGTTACATGTATCTTATGTGTGTACTGGAGTCAAACAGTCAAGTAAATTCATAATCAAGGAGTAGAAACAAAAAAAAGTTTTATTTGACTGGGAAACTTAACAAATTTTATCAGTACATCTAAAATACTTAAATAAGTTATTTCTAAGATGAAATTTTGATATTTTTATATCATCTTTTCATCTTAGATTAATCAGCTTGAATTCTATTTTAGTTGGTACATAACTTAAGCTATAATAAATTTTTCAGTCAGAAATAAACATTAAAACAAATAGCTATTTTAAGATGCATGTTATTTTGCAGTAGGGAGCATCTAAATTCAAAATAAGACTTTAAGTACAGTACACTGTCTCTTGCCTCATTCATATATTTTCCTCAGACTTTTATTAAGCACATGACATAAGGAAGACTCTAGAAGCAACCCAGCCAGAACAAATTAATTCATACTCATATGGATACCTAATTTATCTACATGAGAAATACATAAAGTGTAAGATGAAGTCTTTTTAGACTAATAAATGTTCACAAATATGCATTAATCTAGTCAACAACTCTAGGTACTTTGAAATTACTAGAGAGTTGTAGGGACATTATATAAATGATAACTCTATTTACTGTATAGTCCACTCTCAGAGTCTTGGTTTACATTTTTAAAGCATTGCTCACTTTTTCTTTCTTCATTTGTATATATATGGAATGCATTCATAGAATATGTGAGAATGCATAATCTATAGGTGCACACCAAGTAGCTAGAAAGAAGGAATTAGTGATCAGATTTAGGAGGATGACATTTCAGAGAGCGTTGCTCTAGTCTACACTTTCAGGATGAATCAAGTGTGAAGATGTACTCTTCTACAGAAACAGGTTGTTTTTCCGAATGAGCCATGCCTTCAGTTGACTTCAGCAATGCTCCAGAAGTGTTCATTTCTAAATGAAGTACCTCCTTTAATTGTTGCATTTCAGTGAATTTTGGTGAGCTTGGTAGATATCCAGTTCCTATTCCTAATCTGACTTTGTGTGAAGAGTATATGCAGGAAAACAATGTCCTCACCTGACAATCTAAAAATTATAAAATGTGAACAAGTAACAAGTAATCCTGCTTGAACTATTTCTGGTCAAATATGAGAATACTATGAGGTGGTTGCCTTACTAACAGGGGCAATGTTATGTTATTTATTGAGTCAACTAAATACTTTTGGAAACAGGTGCATAGTAACATATAGCTCCTTCAAATTATGGACGCTAATTAGGCAATTCAGTGTTACTGTCCTTGCTAGATACTTATATTAACAACTAACAGTTTACTAAATTGTGTACACCAAGACCATGAGCTACGAGTCAGTTCCCAGAATATTAATGCACAGTGTTAATGGCAAATAGAGAGACATGGTAATGTTTTCTGTTAAATACATTTGGTAAGTAGAAGCTGAATATTGGTAACACAGATTGCATGATTAGTATTTAAAAAGTTTTTGGCTTTGCAATTTATTTTTTAAAAAAAAGCTATAATTTTTTTGCCGTGGTAAAGATTGAATTTAGGAACTTGCACATATGATACAAGCAGTCTCCCACTATGCTACACTCACAGGCTTAAATATTAATTTTATTGTTCAATATTCACTTTTCTTTTTCTCATAAATTCTTTCACCTGCAATGACTTTTTAAAAGTGTATGTTAATAAGACATATATATTGGATTCCATTTTTCAATAAAGTTTCTGAAAATAGACGAGTTGTAAGATTTGTCTGTTGGCATTTAGTTGCACAATGGGAAGTATAGAGGAATCACTAGCCACATGAAGCCTGAAGGGAAAAGTCAGATGGAGAAGCAACAGTAGATGAAGTGAGTTTGGGCAGTTTGGTCTTGCTGCTCAAGAAGGACCATGTGAAACTGGAGTTTCCTTCTACATTGAATTGAGTTCTCTCCGGTTAATTCAATTCAATTTCTTCAGTAGTTTTCATTGTGAACACGGTTACTTTTGCAGAGCAGGATAACAAAGTCAGTGAATTATTCCAACTTAGTTTTGTGAGTAACAAAGTTATAAAATTTCAAATCAGTTATATCAGTGCTGACAATGACTATGTAACACTGAATTAATAAAATCAAAACAAAGATTTGAACTACTTTTTATTCAAGAAACAATGACTGATATTATAATTGAAATTTATATCATAGATTCATGTACAGGATATGATATTGATGATACATTTATTCACTGTGCATTCATAGTACAAATACAGATTTGGTAGATAGAGTACAGTCAATTTTAAGATAAAAAGTAAAAAACAAGATTGAATTTAAAAAGAACAGAAGAAACTGATAAGGAAACTATGTACATGATGAAATATAATTTTCAGTATATATGCAGCTCATATATTTTAATGTTGCTTTCATAGACTTTTATTTTAATTATAGTAATAATTGTATTCTTAAGAATTAGGTTTATGAACATAGTTGAGCAAATGTCCTTGTAGTATGATTGAGTATCTTTTGGGTATATGCCCAAAAGTGGTATTTCTGGGTCTTGAGAGAGGTTGATTCCCAATTTTCTGAGAAAACACCACACTGATTTCCAAAGTGGTTGTACAGTTTGCATTCCCACCAGCAATGAATGTGTGTTCCCCTTACTCCACATCCTCTCCAGCATAAGCTATCATTGGTTGTTTTAATCTAAGCCATTCTGACCTGTGTAAGATGGTCCCTCAGTTGTTTTAATTTGCATTTCCCTGATGGCTAAGGATGTGTCTTTCAACCATTTGGCATTCATCTGTTGAGAATTCTCTGTTTAGTTTTGAACCCCATTTTTTAATTGGGTTTCTTGCAATTTTGATGTCTAATTTCTTGAGTTTTTTTTTAAATATATTTTGGAGATCAGTCCTTTGTCTAATGTGGGGTTGGTGAAGATCTTCTCCCATTTGGTAGGGTGCCATTTTGTATTATTTACTGTGTCCTTTGCATTACAGAAGCTTCTTAGTTTCAGGAGGTCCCATTTATTTATTGTTTCTCTCATTGTCTGTGCTACTGGGGTTGAATTTAGGAAGTGGTCTCCTGTGTCCATACATTGAAGGCTACTTCCCGCTTTCTCTTCTATCAGGTTCAGTGTGGTTGGATTTATATTGAGATCTTTAAGCCATTTGGAATTGAGTTTTGAGCATAGGGATAGAAATGGATCTATTGTCATTTTTCTACATGTTGACTTCCAGTTATGCCAGCACCATTTGTTGTAATAGCCAGAATCTGGAAACAACCTAGATACCCCTAAACCGAAGAATGGAAAAAGAAAATATGGTACATTTACACATTAGATTACTACTCAGTGGTAAAAAAAAATGACATCCTGAATGTTGCATGAAAATGGATGGATATAGAAAACTCTATTCTGAGTGAGGTAACCCAGATGCAACAAGATTAATATGGTATGTATTCACTCATAAATGGAAAGTAACTATAAACAAAGGATATTGAGCCTATAGTTCATGATCCTAGAGAAGCTAAGTAATAAGGTGAAACCTAAGAGAAACATATGTAGATCCACCTGGAAAGTTGAAATAGACAAGATCCCCTGAACAATTTGGGAGCATAGAGGTGGGGGGAAGAGGGAGGGTGAAAGGAGAAGAGGAGAAAGAAGGGGAGGGCCAAAGAGAACTTGAAGGAACAAGATAGTTGAGATGGAGAAAGGACAGAGATGAGAGCAAGGAAAGTGATAGGAAAGTGATATCTTGATTGAGGGAGCCATTATGGGGTTAGCAAGAAAACTGTCTCTAGAAATCCCTAGTTTCTACTAGAAATACCTAGTAATCCACAAGTATGACTCCAGTTAAGGTCATAAACAATAGAGGAGAGGGCCCTCGAATTTGCCTTGCCCTAAGTCACACTGATGAATATTTTAAAAATATCACCATAGAACCTTAATTCAGCAACTGATGGAAACAGAGGCAGAAACCCACATGGGAGCACTGGACTGAGCTCCCAAAGTCCAGTTGAGGAATGGGAGGAATGAGAATGTGAGCAAAGAGGTCAAGACCATGATGGGGACACCCACTGAAACAGTCTACCTGGGCTAATGCGAGCTCTCCAACACCAGCTGGACTGGGAATGTTCAAGCATCATACCAAACTAGTCCTTCTGAATGTGGTTGACAGTTGTATGGCTGGGACAAACTGAGGGGGTCACTGGCAGTGGCACCAGGTTTTATCCCTACTGCATGTACTAGCTTTTGGGAAACCTATTTTCTTTGGATGGATACCCTGCTCAGCCTAGATATAATAGGGAGGGCCTTGGACCTTCCCCAAAGCAATGTGCCTTACCCTCTCTGAGGAGTGGATACGGGGTGGGGTGTGGGAGTAGATGGAGGGAATGGGAGGAGGGGAGGGAGTAGGGACTTGAATTCAAATGTGTAATGAAAAGAGTTAGTTTGTTTTCTTTTTTAAAAAAATAAAAAAATGATAAAAAAGTATTGTGTTCAAACAGAACTATATAATATATATAATTTATATTTTGTAATGGACATAAATATAATAGGATAAATTCAACATAATTAAAACTGTCTTTAAAGCTATATGTTTTTGTTTGTTTGTTTATTTGTTTTTAATTTATTTATTATGCATCCCTGCAGGCCAGAAAAGGGCACCAAATCTCATAACAGGTGGTTGTGAGCCACCATGTGGTTGCTGGGAATTGAACTCAGGACCTTTGGAAGAGCAGGCAAAGCTCTTAACCACTGAGCCATCTCTCCAGCCCTATATGTTTTTGTTATTAGCATCTCTGTTTCACTCCAAGGTTTGCCTAAACTTATATTATAATGTACAATATGTTTCACACATGATCTGCACATGGATAGCAGCTGAAAGTCATCACCAAATTATCAGCCTTATATAATAACAGAAAGCCGTGATATTCCTTTCCCATGAATTCTTTCTAGTCAGTTCTATCTTCACTATTAATATTTGTGATCAGTCCGTGGAAGACTTAAGACTGCTTCTCTGCTGAAGAGTTTTATGTCAACTTGAGACAATCTAAAGTCATCTGAGAAGAGAAAATCACAATTAAGAAAATGCTTCCTTAAAAATCAGACTGTAGGCATGCCTTTAAGATCTTTTCTTAGTTGGTGACTAACGGGGGAAGGGACAGCCCATTGTAGGTGGTACCATCTCTGGGATGGTAATCCTGGATTCTATTAGAAAGCAGGATGAGGCCCGGGCAGTGGTGGTGCATACCTTTAATTCTACCACCTGGGAGGCAGAGGCAAGAGGATCTCTGTGAGTTCAAGGCCAGCCTGGTCTACAAGAGCTAGTTCCAGGACAGGACCCAAAGCTACAGAGAAACCCTGTCTTGAAAAACCAACAAATAAAGAAAGCAGGCTGAGGAAGCCATGGGGAGCAAACCAGCAAAGAGCACCCCTTCATTCCCACTGCATCAGTTCCTGCCTCCAGGTTCCTGCCCTGTGTGAGTTCCTGCTGTCGCTGCTTTTGAAGCTGCACTGTTATATAAAACTGTGAGTGAAATAAATTCATTTCACTGGTGTAGGAGGTCCTTCTGTATTTCTGTTGTTTTCATTAGTTAAATAAAGAGACCACCTTGGCCTTTTGATAGGGCAACCCTTAGGTAGGTGGAGTAGACATAACAGAATGCCGGGAAGGGGACAGAGTCAGAGAGGGCTGCCTTCCATGAAGCTCCCAGGTCAGACATGCTGAATCTTTCCCGGTAAGCCATGACTCGTGGTGACACACAGATTATTACAAATGGGTTAAACTAATATGTGAGAGTTAGCCAATAAGAGGCTAGAGCTAATGGACCAGGCAGTATTTCAATGAATATAGTTTCTGTGTAATTATTTCGGGCATAAGCTAATCAGGCGCCGGGAACTCAGTCTTCTCCTCCCTACTACATTTCACCCTGAAATGTTTTTTATCACAGCAGAAATCCTTAGAAATCCTAAGACAGCTTCTAGATGCTCTGAGTTTCTAGTTGCTCAAGCTTAGAGGCCCCATTAACGTCAGTGTTCTTATACAATGGAGGTGCTCAATTGCCATTGACTGGGCAAAACAAAACAAAATGTTAGTCATTTTATATAGATATATATTTGTTAAGTCCATTAAGTTAGATATTCATATTTCACTCTAAATTCAGGATATTTTGCATGACTGAGTAAGTAAACAGTGAATGAACAGACTTGAATTTGTCAATTAGGAGTGATAGAGTAGTTTTGCTCTAATCAAGTTGGAGAAAAATCCATCTGACTTCCTGCTGCCTCTCTGATCACTGATTTTTGTACTCATGTGCCAGTTAGAGGCAGGCAATTAAATCCTATGCTTTAAGACGCATTGGATTTCCCTGTGTTTCAAAGGGACAGTTAAATTCTCTGCGTTCTGTGGATGACCTGCTCTACTCTCAACTTACTGATAAACTTAGCAAAGCCATATTGGATCCAGCATTTTGGTGTGTAAGACCTGTTCCAATTTGTGTCGCTAGCAGAATATTTTCATTGCTGAAGGAATCTCAGCCTCGGCTAACTATGGATTTTTATGGATTTCGTTAGCCTTTCCCTATCCATCTGTCTGCAATAAAACAAAGATCCCTTCAACCTCTGTAAGAATTTCAGAGCTGTGAAACTCAGGAAAAAAAATGCCACCTGGGAGATTACTTTACCTCTCTTTCTTGGCAAAGATTAAAATGTTCTTCTGGGATTAATTTGCGTTCATCCAAGCTTTTGAATAGCTACTTTCTGCAGGATTCCTTTTCTAAATAGTCCTTTACAAGTTACTCTCTGTTGTGAACCGAAAGATGTTCAAAAAAAGGAATAATGTCACAGAACACTCGAGAAGCTGAGGAAGTATCGTGCATAACCTCTCTACCCACTTCACATGTTCTGAAGATACTTTTTTTTCAATTTAAGTGATTATCTAATAGATGCCCCAATGTAGAGACTCGCTTCTTGTTTTTCCTTCTGTAGAAACTACTAGGAAACCAAAGGAGAACACAAGTACATTGCTATGACTTCAGTATGGTCATTTTCTCAGGAACTCTCTTTGAAATCCAATTACCATTGTGACAATATGAGAAGTAAGGCCTTGTCATAGGATTAAATAGTTCACTGGAAATAATGCATCAGCTGTGGGGCTGCTTAAGTGAGCAGCTTGCCCTACATCTCAATCTCCCATCATAGCTACTTTCCCTTTCAGGTCTCCATTATTAGGATGCAACACAGTGTCTTGATCAGAAATGGCCATTAAAACCTTAGACTTAAACCCTTTAGTGCTAGAGTAATCAACCAAATGTTTGCTATACAAGATGAAGACCTTCATTTAACTTATAGACACCACATAAAAAGCCAGGTATTGTTAAGAACACTCAACAGTGTCAGACAATTGGATTCCTAAGACTCACTGACTGGCCAGCTAGTCAGTTATGTAAGCTCCAAGTCAATAAGGGAGGCTGCCTCACAAATCAGGGTAGATAACTCCTCCTGAGAAATGATGCTCATGCCACATGCCTGTATATAGATGCACCTCCATACATACATACTAATGAACACATGCTGGTATGCATCTGTGCATGCACACACGCATACACACACACACACCCCACATACATGCCCATATACACCATCTAGAACCAAATGGAAAATTGTTACCTTTATAAATTACCCAGCCTCAAATATTGTCCTACAATAACAGATAAATTCCAAGACAGATGCTAACTCTATGGATTGCTAGGTCAAAGCCAAGTCCAGTCCACCATTACATACTAAAGTCACAATACTATAGCATTTTTGTTGGTATTATAGCAACTATTTCATTATGAATTATTGTGGAAACCTTCCAATGTCCATAGGGATATTATCCATTATAGAGACAAGAGCAACCTATAGGTACAAAATAGATATAAATAGATTTCAGTTCTATAGACAGTAAAACAAATTGCCAGGTTCCATCTGAAGTTTTATCTCTAACTTCTTATCCCTGCTCAGTGGAATCAAAGCAGCCTTCCATTTCTTGAACTGCAGGTTTTTATTTTTTGGAACATTTGCAGACGTAAGCTCCAGGAATATAAATGCCAAGATGCTGTAACTATTTTTATTTACATCTTTCTTCATTATAATTAATATTTTTCTTCTCCATCATAAATGTCTTGAAACTGCCACATGAAATCTAAGCAATGTTATTGCTTCAACAACAAAGGGAACAAAGTGGCTTAATGTATTTTATCATTTTATAGGAGGCAAACTAAAGTGAATAAGTACCATGCATCATAAAAAGAACTGTATTTTTTAAAAGCAAAAGAGAAAGTCACTAATAAAACCGAAGGCTTTCCTAATTCACTCAGCCTCCTGCAGAGAAAGGAAAAGGAAGCAGGAAGCTGGGGGGTGGGGCATGGCGTCTGAGCCACGGATCAGGTACAGATGGCTAGCTGTTGCTCTCAGCTTCCCCTTCGGAGCATGGGAGGGAAATAAGCCAACATGAAACAGCTGATACCTTCCTAAGGCCACACTGGTGATTGTGTCAGCCCACTGAAGAAAAAGGAAAGGAAAGGCTTGAGGCTGCACATGTTCATTGCCAAAGATGTCTTGCTTCTGCACTGAAATTCTGTCCATAAACTGGAAATCTCTCAGTTCACTTTCTCAAAGCAGCCCTGAGACTGTTAGAAACACTGGGCCAACACCAACGGAGATGACCCTTCAAGCTGCTGATCAGTAAAGACGTAATTAGATACAAGCAGTTTGCTGTCAGTGACTGCACAAAAGGCACTGGCTTCCTTCTGCAAAGAATCTCCCACTGCAGTAACATTACAACACACAGGAGATGTGCTGCACTCCATATGGAATAAGCAAAGCCATCAGATTCACTTGATTTACGCCTGCAATGATGGATTCCTATGGAGATCTCAAAGAAAAAGATCAAGATGTCAGTTTGAGGTAATTCGGCATTTCTTTTTCTCCAGTTGCAGATTCCTTGGAATTGTCTTTAATGTGAAGGTATCTATGAGACTGTGCCCATAAAAAAAGGAGAAAGAAAGAAAGTAAAGAAAGAAAGAAAGAAAGAAAGCATGATGTATGCTCTTTTACTGCCTTGAATCCACAGATGATAGGTTAACCTGTCCCAATTTGTGGATTTAAAAAGATGCAAATACTTTTTCAGGAAAACAAAAATTCATGTCATGCAGCTGAAGATTTCAATTTCATGTTAATGAATTTTATGATGGGACTAACTGATTAAAAAGAAAACCTGAAGAAAAGATGGATCTTGGAATGAAGCCTCAACCAACGAAGGATATAGATCTTGTATAAGACAAATGAAATACCACCATGTTTGCAAGTAAAACAAGCCATGTTAGTATGCATTTGACACAGAGGCAAAAAATTGCTCGTCCTTTCTTAAGGGAGTGCACATATTTTAAACAACAATAAAAAACTGTAATCAAATTGAGTGTTAGTGTATATGTTTGGGTGTCAGACATCGGCATTGATAAATAAGTATACATATCTATGAGCAAAATTAGAGTGAGAAATGATCTCTTTTAAAAGAGAAAAAAAAACAAGTTATCTTTTGAACAGTCGAGCGGGTGTTTCTTTCCCACATGTAATTTCCCGTATGGCCAGCAGGAGGTGCTCTGCACAAACAGCTCCGTCACCAAAGCGCTCTATATTGCTAACCTATAAATCAGTTTTGGTAGTTGGCTGAATTATGTCCTTAATCATGTAAGGATACTTTTGCTTGAAACTATTCTTTCTCATATTTCTGGCAGTCTCTCTTATTTATGGGCATTCTGGAATCTGGCCAGAGCTTTTCCCCTAGGTAAAATGACAACATCTTAATTAGGAATGTTTGGTCTGTGGCTTGAGTTGCCAAAGAGCAGCCCCATTGTTCTAATGCACACGCATTCATCATGAGCCTGCTTTCTGTGCCCACAGCCCAGCACTACAAGCCGAAGAATGGGGGAGCAAGGAATCATTTTATGGATTCCAGCATTTGTTCAGGTGTGTGGAAAATGGCAAATTACACTCTCTCTTAATTCTTAAGAGAATTAATTCTTAATTCTATCTATGTCATCATTCAAGTGCTCTCTCTAGTTCCTATAAGTTATTGTGGGGAATGAATACACTTAAAGTAAACACATTATATTTTTAGGAAAAGAAATGTGGAATACACAGGCATAAAATAATGTTAATGTTATTCTTATATTGAACATTGCATTATAACTTTGAAGTAAACAAATTAAATGTGTATTTTGATTTTAGCTAATTTCCTTAAAATATGGTAAAGATCCTGAACTGCTTATGGCATAGGGTTGGAGCTATGATCAGGTCTTCTTTGTGACTGCATAAAATGCATATTATGAGCTCAAAACTGCTTGTGCATGTAGGGTTTGGCTGAGTAGTTCATTTATAAAATTTATTTTGACAGACACAAGGGTTTATGGTCAGTGCCCAGTGTCGAAACAATACCATAGCAGCAACAATCATATTAAAGAAATTTTTGTGGATTATGATAAAAGAGAATATAGACAAGCAGAATCCAGTATAACTGCTAATTATTATAACCATATATAGTCAGAGAAAAACATCATCTTATTTGTAGATGTTAACAAAGTGTGAAGCTGTCCCTCCCTTCGGTTTCTGAACTAATAGTTACAGCTTCATGTACTAACAGGAACATATATCTGGGATAACAGTCAGTAGTTTATTGCAGCTATTGAATGGATGCTAGCTACTTTCCATTTCTGAGATCAAACACCTGGTAGCCTTAAGAGAGAAAAGATTATGTTTTGGATCACAGTTGCACCTGTTTCCGTCGATGGCCACTTGGTCTCACATGAGTGGAAAGACCAACATGACAGTAGGAGCATGTGTCAGCAGGCAGCTGCCTACTTTATGGCCAGTCAAGAAACAGAAGGGAAGGCAGGATGAGGGCAATGATAATATGATCTCACAGATCAGTCCCTAGTGATATTCTTCCTTTACTCAAGCAATGCCACCTAAGGTCTCCACAATCTTCCTGATAGCATCATTAATTAGAAACTGAACTTTGAAAACACAAAAATTATGGGGGATATTATATACATGATACTACATATGAAGAAACAAATGGCAGTTTTTAGTATTTAGCTTCTTATCAAAGTTTTCTATGTAGTATAAAGGTAATACAAAATGTTTGGGTGGCATTTTGTGTTTGATCTTCACATAATTTTTTCATATATCTTGCGTATGTATGCATGCGCATATGTTTGTATGAGTGTGTGTACATGCATGTAGAGGTTAGATGTTGGTGTCAGATTCCTTCCTTCAATCCTGCCCCACCTTATTTCTTTACGACAGGGTTCCCCACTAAACTTAGAGTTCATTGTCTAAACTTCTGGCTCTTAGAATCTTTCTGTCCCATTATTCCATAATGTTTTCTAAGCCTTAGCTGCTATAGTTATATTGTATATGTGCCCACTGCCTAACTCACAATCAGTTGTGTGTATTTTAACTAGTTGTTATTTTCTGTAATTGTGTTCCTCTGATACAAAGAGAATATTTTGGTGAGTGTGGGCTACACTTAGCTATGGGTATAGTTTGATATTTAGAGTGAAATTAAGAATTCCAGGCTCAGAAACTGGGTATGAATTGGCCCACCCCAATATCCACCCCATGTGTGATCTGCTGAACCCCGTGAAGAAGCAGGTCCTCCAGACCCAAAGCTTCAGAATTTCCATAGCATAAGGCAATAGCAGAATAACCAAGAGGAGTTACAGTGAGGGCCAAGCATTAACAATGTTCCAGAAACCAGAGGCCTTAAATCATACCAATAACTCTTTGTAATGAATATTTGCAAATAAAGATATATGGACAAAATAAAATCAGAAGGGACACATTTTTTTTGAAACAAGCTGTGGAAACACTGTTCACATTTGTCTTGTTACTCAAAATTGTCTTAAAACGACAGTGTTACAATTAAGCCCAATTTTATCTAGCATTAATACTTCTGTATGCTTTGTGAGACATAGGTTTTTAATATCTGAAGATCTATTCATGTATTCTTTCAATATATGAATATATAATTTAAAAAAAGAATCATGCTGTTCTAGTAAAGTAGAAGTAATAGGTTATCCTCCAAGAATTGTGACTCTTCTAGTAACAATCAGTTTGCAAATTTCTAGTACCAGGCATGATTTCCCTTCTGTTCACCAGCCCTGAGTCGATTTAGATAGCTTTTGCTACTGCCAAGATATGAATGTCACAATTGCACCTTTAGGAATATCTTTCAGTGTTGCTCATCATTGTGGTTCATAAGTATCACAGCTGGGCAGGACTACTGATTGCTTCCCACCTTTTGTAATTTGCAGGGAACCTTCTAGTATCACGAAAGCCAGTCAGCAGGGAGGAAGCTGTTAGGTTAGAGCCATCTCAAATCATTTCACCCTTGTGTCTAAAATGTAGGATGTCATCATCAACAGGAACTTGCCTTCAACCTTGAAGAAGCAACCAAGAGCAAGAGCAATAGCTTACATGGTTAGGGGCGTTCCCTTGGGATTCCTTGACCAACATCTTAAGAAGAGGTTTCTTGTGCATGGTGCATGTTTTATAGTAGCTTGGAGTTCCATTTTTTGATTCAGTATCTCACCTAATGACACAAGAAGAGGTGTTTTTATCTGACTATTGAGTTTGTACATTCTATGAGATCCAGAGATCCCACAATTTAGGAAAAGGAGACAAAGTACTGGTCTCTGTCAAGCTCTAGTTAGTTCAGAAATAAGGAGAGATTCACCTCTCCGCAATACACTATGCTAATGAATTTGCAACAAAATATTTGCTTACTCTGAATGAAGGTTGATAGTTGTCACTTTATTCAAAAGTATATAAATCATTGATCCTGTCACCTTTGACAAATCTGTCAGGTGCAAACAAGTGCTGTACAGAAAGACTAACAAACAAAAGGCCTGCTCTACTGCCTTTGTGTAAAAATGATGAATTCTGAAAAAGTAGGGAAACTATCCTCTGAGATACAATAAAAAATCATGCAGAGAGATCAAAACCATTAAAATATGCTTTTGATTAAGAGCATCTACTCCTTGTTAGTCGTTCGTCAAATCTGGTACCATTTACTAGGATGGCCATAGTTAATAAAATGCAAGGAGTCCTTTGTTGAATCTAATACATTGGAAACATAAAATTAAAGGAAATATGTCATTTTTCTGCTTTTCATCAATTTTTCTTGTTCATGGTTTCTAATGTCTGATTGTCTACCATGTCCTTTTCCTGAGAACTTTGAATTCTTAAGAAAATTTGACAGTTTATATATTTTAATTTTTAAAAACCACTTCAATTTTAATATAGATTAAAACTAATTTGAATATGCACAACCAGTACAGAGAACCTGTGTACATAATATGCTGAGGTTCTTGCAGTAGCCTCTCATATAAACACCAGTTGTCAAAGTCAGGAAACTGCCACTGAGATATGATAGAATTTACACCCACTCTCAAATTTCAGTAGATTTTATATAAATCCCACTGCCCCCCCCCACATACTTTTAAAGGAATATTTAAGTTAAATGAACCTCTGACTAGTTATCAATGATAAAGATTACGTGATATACAAACCAATCATTGTCTAACAGTGACAGTAAAATGAGCAATTTAAGCCATAGGTCACATCTGTTTTCACTTTCTTCACAAAGTTCCTGAGTACATAATCACCCCTTCTCTGGTTCCCTCCTCAAAGTTCACTTCCAACACTGGTCTTTGCATAGTAACTGCTTAAAACAGGGTTCAACAGCTTTGAGTACTTTATCTTTAAAAGCTTGGGGGTGTCTTTTTAATAAATTCCAAAGACCCTTTCTGACATTAATACTGAGAAATGAAAGACATGAACAGAATTTATAAACCTAAGAGCAATACTTTTGTTTAACTTTTCAAAGCGATAGGGTGGTTTCCACCTAAAGTCACCTGGGTGCCACTCCCTCAGGAACAATGGGCAGCATTGTGTGGAACTGAAAAATATATACTGTAAAAAGAGTCAGCTGTCCCTGGGAGGGCAGCATTCAGAATTTGAGGCTGAAATTGAGGATCATATATTTGAAGTGTCATATTTTACAAAGAGAAAAAGGCAGCCGTCTTTAACATCAGTACATCAGATGTTTCCCTTGGTCTATTTATGAATCATGACCAAATTCATTACATAATCAGAAAGATAAAAGAGGGTTAGTGAAGGAGCAATGACCTGTACAGTGAGCAGGAGAGAGATAGCAGGAAATTCATTAGTGTGTAAGAGCCTCGGGAATTGTAATCACATGAGCTTGATTGATAGATTACTAAGTAAGAAATTGATATCTTAAAACAATCTCCTCAAAATACTCCAATTAGAAAATCAGGAGGCTAGAACCTGTGACATGGGAGAAAATAACCACTTCCATAAATGAATACTTCGTTTTTCTATATATTAAAAAAATTATAGCCCAGGGCTGGCGAGACAAATCATGGGTATAGGCATTTATTGCCAAGCCTGATGATCTGAGTTCAATTCCAGGGATCTACACAGTGGAAGGAGAGAGGCCATTCTTGAAGGTTGTTGCCTGACCTGTACATGTGTGCAGTGGCATGGGAATATGCACACATATGAGCATAGGCAATAAATATGTAAATATAATTACTTAAAATAAAATATCTTAAATGAAAGAGCATCATTTTCAGAGACAGGTGTCCTTTTTTAAAACTCCTGATGTCCCTAAAGAAAAATTTAAAAGAGTTCAATGGTTTTGCTTCCTCAAATTTATTGTTTCCAAGCTAACACATGTCTAGTTATTCAAGACTATTTCAATCTTCTTCCCTTGGGAAACTGCAAGTCCATGAAGAAAATAGTTGCTATAGTAGTGAGCATGTAAGTTTGGCAGATCCATCCATGAGGGAGGTTCATTATATCAGGACCGTTGTTTGGAAAATGAGGACTAGATGAAGCCCACAAATAACAAAAGAGAATAAACAGTTTTGCCATGACACTTTGACCAACATTGCATAATGAAACTAAAGAGAATTTGTCACGAGAAAGCATGAAAGTCTGCCTGCCAATCCCAGGCACACAGAACATAGACATAGGAGTAGCAGTATCAACAGTAATATAGTACTTGCCTAGCACACATGAGACTCTGTGTTTGATACTCTCACCCCAAAAAAAAATAGGGACAGTAAAATTTAATCAGAAGGTTTAATAAGTACCCCTTACTACCAATTATGGGGTCTCTGTTCTCTGGAAACTTTGCAATCAACAAATGAAGACTTTAAGTATGTTCACCAGCTTATATTTATTCTGCAAAACTCTGATGAGGTAGTTGTTTTGAACCATAGAATGTGGTAAATATCTGGACAGAAGATGCTTTGAGTTACAGGTATGAAATCCAATTTTGAGGTGGAAGACTTTATCAAGGATTATCTGAAAGCACAAAATCTACTAAAGGCGATCAGGGTTTCTTCAGCGGCCAACTATAACAGCCATTAAATTTGTGTCTTTTAGAATTAACATCTGAAGGTAATATTTGCAGATTCATTTATTACACTTAGTTGATATGTCAAAGATGAATAATAGAATGTCTGCTATCTAATTTTAAAGAATATCAGATAGCAAGAATAGAGAAACATTCCTTTATTTGCTAGTTTGCAGTCTCAGTTCTCCCACATAGTATTCAATACAAAGCTTCCTGTAAAGCTTGCTCAAAGTTTTACCTTTTCAGAGCTCTGAGCAGCTGTCTGTGTTTTCCAGGGCGCATTTGCTTTCCATTATCTTTCATGTATATCATCCCATCATCTCTGTTATTTAGGGAGTCCTTTGAAGGTATAGGCCTACATCTCCAGGCCTCGCCAGCTCTCAGGACAAATGAGCTCTCATTAGTAACATATTTCACAAGCTTTTACCCTACCTGCCTCTGTCACAGCAGCACCTGGTATACACAGTTCAGATTTCCAAATCCTGATTGCTTAATGTCCCCAGAGATCTTTTTAAGTGCCCATAAGCTTCATCATGCCTCTCACTCTGTCACCCCTCTGCCTCCTTTTGCTCCTGTTCATGCAGCATGCCACAGCCACTGTTGTCATCTGTTTAGCATGGCAAGGAAGCTGTCTCCCAGCATTCCCCTGACCTTAGGTCTTCTGCCCTCACACATCACTCTGCTCTTTGAACAATGTTGTTGGTACAGTTGGAGATCTGAGTTTCCAAGTCTCAAATCCAGCTGATCCAGATTGATTCCTTGGTTATCAATCTCAAGGGTTTAGTTGAGAAAGGAATAGTACCACACTTAGCTCTTACTTTGCCTGTTGATTCCCCCAAATTCTAACCACCAATGAATCTAGAAAATGTCCCCACTCCTGTAATTATTTGATGTGAATTAAAAGCTGGGGTCTCTGGGACACTCTTGTTCACACCACAATGTGTGGCTCCATTCCTTCATTTGAGGTTGAAGTCCCACTCTGAAATCCACATACTCCTTGAGATCCTCATGATGGTCTAAATGAAGTAGCATCTGGATCAGTGTAATATTCTTAACTAATGGCCTTTCTGCCAGATCCAGTGGAATAAACTCCACCTAATATCATCATCAGAAGGAAATATTTTTTGTGCACTTGGATACTGAAGCACATGACATGAAGAAAAAAATTGTAGCTCACTGTGCTGCAAAGACTAGCAATATGGCAGTAATATGTGTATGCCAAACTGCCATCTCCATGAGTTAATCTTTCTTTCATTTCTGGATTTACTGTCACACTTCAGCTGGAAGTACAGTTATGAGCGAATTGAGATTCCTTTATACTCATTCCTCATGCTAGAACATAATAAACATTTTTATTGCCAAAGTTTTCTTGATACATATATTGTTAGAAATCAAAGAAAATGTTTCTCATAGTTGACTGTGTGAAATAAAAAAGAAGTAGCATTATTCTCTTTTTGAAGTAATATTCTTTAAATCATGAGTTACAGAACAGGTTTATATAAAATCATGTGAATATATTAAATATCATCAAGTAAACACACTGGTTGACACAGCCAGTCTCCAATGCTTGCTGTAAGTTATACCTTAATTTACCCCAAATAATTTATTTATCCTTGCTTTAAAAATCTATTAGAAAAGCAAGTTTAAATGGCCAAGCTGCCAGTCAAGTAGTGGAGAAATACAGTTTGCCATGGACATGCTTGGAAATATGCAAAGAAAAAGAAATTTAAGGAATTCAAAGCAATATATCACTCTTACCACCTAAAAGTTTCAAGTCATGTTTCTGTTCCTAATCCACCATTCAGGTGAAGAAATTTAATTTAAGAAACCATGTTTTTATCAAGGTTGGTCATATGTGTGTGTGTGTGTGTGTATGTGTTTGTGTGTGATGTACATGTGTATCCATGATGTTTATGTCTGTGTGTGCAGATAAGTGGGTGAATAAAATTTCAGACGTCGTGTCTCACCCTTTACCTTTGTTCACTGTTCACTTTTGTATGTACCCAGCTACCAGGTCTACCAGTTTTGTGTGGAATTCTCCTCTATCCGTCTTGTAGTTGGCAATAAGAATGCTGAGACTGGACATATGCCTCCAAGCCCAAATTTTACAGGAGATCTGGGCATTGAAACGAAACTTCCCATGTTTATGCAACAAGCATTTTGCCCATTGAGCCATCAACATGACTTGTAAGAAATTAAGGAAAGAGTGTCTTCCAATACGACAGGACTGATTGATGTATGGACTCACAGAGACCATGCCAGCGTGCACAGGGTCTTTATAGATTCAAAATCAAGGGGTCCCAAGTACTGACGGGAGGATTTGAAAGGATCTCCCATCACTAACCAAGAAGTCATCACCAACTGACAAATGCTTGAAAAGGGAAAATTAGTTTTCTCCAATAGCATCTCACTGGAGAAACAAACCCCACTTAAGGGTAGGCTCCAAGCCTAGCAGTAAAAGACCAACAAAAACTGAACTCAAGAACTCAGTGCTATTTCTGTGAATGTCTTTGTTTGGACATTTTAAAAATCTTATCTTACTTTATTTTTGTATGTGTATGTGTCTGTATCTGTGTGTAAGTGTGTTTCTTGTGCTTTTTTTCTTTTACTATATGTTTTATAAAGACAGAGAAAAAAAGATAGAGGCACAGAGAAAGAAACAGAGAGAGAAGATATGGAGCTGAATGGGTTGAGAAAAGGGAAGATATGGTAGTTATTGGGGGAGGGGGAGTCATGATCAGAATATATTGTATGAAAAATTATTTTCAATACAAATTCAAGTTAGAATGAGAGCTTGGGGATGTGGCTGAGTATTGAAGACAGAACCCATATAAAGTCAAACACAGTTAGGTTCATCTCTAATTCCATCACTATTACGGGGAGATATGAAGTGCAGACAGGGGAATCTTCAGAAGTGTGCCAGCCGGCTAGACCAGTGTATACAGCTACACATGCCAAAACAAAACAAAATAAATCCCTGATTAATAAGTGGAAAACTGACTCCACAGGTATCTCTGTGATCTCATCTCATAAACAGATCATAGAATATACGTAAAAATATATACACTTCATCATGTATGCATACAAACAGCAGCAACAGCTAAAAATTCCTCCAATACAAAACAAATTATGAAGGAAATTCTGTTCTCACTTTTGGGAATTTAAGGTAAGATATATGTTAGGCTCTCTTGAGTATACTGAAAGGCAGAGAACTTATTCGCAACCTCCAGATTTATTTTTCTTAGGTTTCACAGGAGTGAGGCCACAGCTCTATAAACTTTAAGTTTGAATAACATTAAGAGAGAATGTATTGACAGAATGTCACATGGGTTACTGAAGGTCACAAAAGCCACTCTTCCAAAATAATGAGCACATGGTTCAAGTCTCCCGAAGTTTATAAGTTCAATATTGTGAGGAATATGAATGCCTTAGAGCATTAGACAACCATGTAAAATCCTTACATACATTGTGAATGAATGGGAAATGAGTTTCCCTCCTCTGAGGGGCAAGGATATTTGGATAGCGGTACAGTTTTTCGTGAAAATATTTGGAAATTGGTGGCTTCCTAGTGTCAGTAATTGTCAGTTTATGTGGAGAATCATTAATTGTCTTTGTCATACATATGCTGAGATATGTTCATGGTTACTCAGTCTACTCACTGCAATATGTTAGAGCTCGTGTACCTTTAAAAAGACAATTTTAATACATGTTTGCATTATATGTCACAAAATCACTTACAGCCCTGTTTCAACTGCACAGCGGCACACAGTTCTCTCTCCTCTATTACATCTTTATATACACACCAACAATGTCGTGGACTATGGTAGCTTTCCTGATTCATTTAGGCATTGTAAATCAATAGTGAATGGATTAGAATGCACGTGGTAATGGATTGTGTATGTAGACTCATGACATGGAGTTAGACAGCTTTTATTGTCCATCAACATATCTGATGCAGCAAGTTTACTCCAGAAAGTCTGTATGAACCCCAAGCCCCAAACTGCATTTCATACACTACAAAATATCCTGAATTTTACCATTCATGATAAATGTGACCCCACTCAGTGGGTCACACTGATGATGACATGTTTATTTTTCAGTCTGGCAGTGTGCAACAACAGAGAATTTTATTCAAATAATACCTAAAATATGGCTGAGCAGCTAATAATTTGGTCAATTACCAAGGTGCTTCTCCCCATATCCATGCTCCTGAGCACACAGATGTTTCATTTCAGGAGCTACACTTTTCACTTTTGCTCCAGGTAGTTTAGTATTCAGTAGTTGCAGCAGTTTCTATGAATCTGACTTTTTCAGATACTGTCTTTATTTTTTTGCCTCAAAGTAAGAAAAAATAGTAATAAGAAACCCATAGCAATTTAAAATCTGGAATGGAGATAGATCAAGTTTCTTGGTAAAGGCAAAGGCAATGATGCTTACAGAGTATAATGGCACAAATATTTATTTACTTCTGTATTTTTATCAGTAGTTGCTCTATGCTGTAATTGAGATGAACTGGTTGAGAATTATTTGAAGTCACTATCTTTATCTCAAGTCTTATAAACTTGTGTGCATTTTTAAGCCACAAGCTGCAGATTTATTAAGTTGACCATCCAAACATTAAATCATGTATTAGCTTGAGTAACTGCAATTTAAGAGGATAGAGTTTAGTATCAGGTAGAAACACTTCAGATACCACTTGAAGAATCATAAAATATGGAGCAATGATTAGATTAAGCAAAGTATTAAGCAATGTATAAACATACATCATAGTAACTAATGTGATTTTTTTTGTTTCTAATATCTATTAAAATGTAATTTAAAATAAAAATGTACTCTTATATGCCTTATGAGAGACATGAATGGAAATGATTTCCTTAGAGATGTCTGTGATGAACAATGATAAATTGATGAACAATTAATTTTATTAAATTTAATAAAAAATAGCATAAGCTGATTACTTTCCTCTTTTCTTGTTTTTTCGGTACAAGGTTTCTTATTATAGTTTTGGAGACAGTTCTGGAACTTGCTCTGTAGACTAGATTGGCCTTGAACTCATAGAGATCCACCTGCCTCTGCCTCCCGAGTGCTGGGATTAAAGGCATGTGCCACCACTGCCTGTCAATTCCTTTCATTGGAAAGGACTAGATGCTGTGGATACATAGGAGTTTCACATTAGTTGAATAAACTGATATTTATAAGAAAATTGGTGAATTTTGATATGAGAATGGCTATTATCCATGTTTCCCTCTATAACTTTCAAATCTTAGTCTCATAACAGTAAATTCCAAAAATGTCACGATGATGGACAACTAGATTTATATACAAAGAAAATAATCATGGGAAAGACAAAGAAATGATTAAGCAATAAGATCTATGAGGCAAAGAGAAAAGTTTGGAATTCTGCATAGTGGAATGGAGACCACTTCTTCTAAAACATATGTTAATTTTCAGCTCTTCGTAAATGGGGAGTCATTGGTATCTACAAGGTTAGCTAACTATGCCAATAAATGTGCTTTGAAAATAAGAAAGTCATCCTCTATTTCTGAAAGTTATGACTGTACAAATTGTCGTCTGTTTTGTTAAGAGAAAATACCTGCAAGGTAGACTTGGGAGATGGCTCTTTTGCTAAAGTGCTTGAATTGCAAGCATGAGCATCTGTGTTCAATCCCCTGCAACCACATGAAATCTAGACAGAGTGATGCATATCCATAATCCCAGTGATACAGAATCACAAATGACAGGGTCCCTGAGACTTTCTGGACAGCTTATTATGCTGAGTTAGTTAGCTGCAAGTTCAGTTGTAAACTGAACCTACCAGAGCTACACACATAAATTCCTCCTATACTTATCTCAAGGTACCTAGGGAAGAGTCTGCTCATGTCTTGAGTCTCTTGAGCTGTTTATTTGGCTCCTCAACTTTTCCCAAGTCTCTGTGGAGGGCCTGGATTCAGTTTTCTGCTGCCACAGAATGACTATAGTAGACCTCATCATGAGCACCAATAACATCAGTCCTTGCTCTCTGATAGATGTGTTCATCCATCTCTAGAAGCCTAAAGTCATTTTAATGCTGCAATACTTTAATAGATTGCTATAGTCTAGACTATGTAAATACTCATAAACATTGCTGAGATTAATTAGAGCTGAAGGAGTATCCCAAAGTTACAATTTTGAGTTCAATTATAACTAAAGCCAATATGTTTGCCCAATATATGCCCAGTTAATAAGCAGATAAAGAAAACATTCTTTTATATACACAAAAGAATGTATATCTGGAATCAGAGTGAAATATTATAATTTGTGGTCATGTGAGCAAAGACAGAATACATTTTGTTAAGTGAAATAAACAAGACATAGAAATAGAAGTACCACACATAAGCACAATATGTTCTTATACAAATGTCAAAATTAAGTTGGATTTCAGAGGAGGATGGAATAGTGACTGACATTGTAAAGGGCAAAGTTATGTAGGGTTAGTAAGATATTAGATAAAAAAAAAACACCAAAGAACAGGAGTAATTGCTTCTTCTCTGTTATAGCACCATGTGTTAGGTACCTTTCTTATTGCTGTAGAAGAAAAATACGTAAGGAGAATTTTATTATGAATTTCAATATCAACAAGGTATCCATTTGTCATGACAGAGAAGGCACAGTGACAAGGGAAGCTCTGTTTATGATGTAAAGATGAATGACACAAATCGTTCACAGCTTCATAGTTTCCTGAATCAGGACATGGATGTTGCGAAGCTGGAAGTGGCTCCAGGCTGTCACTCTTAGAGACCCACCGGAGTGACCTACCTCTACCCACTATTACCATGCTTCCCATTCCAAAAGTGCCGTATGTGCCCCTAACACTCCAGTCAGCTTGGCACCAGTCTCTTCAACACATGGGTTATTGGCGATATCCAAACTTTAACATTCTTCTCCTGACCTACTTGGACTCAGAGATGTTTTATAATGAAACATGCTGTCAATCTCATTTCACAAAGTTCTCCCAATTTTAGCAATCCCAACACTATCCAGAAACTCACAATCTCTTTTGAATTTAAGACAGTCTCTTAACTGAAATCTCCTGTGGTATGAAGAAAAGTTACATCTTTCTCATATGCCTTGACATAGAACATTCCTTGTCATTTCAGTTGAATGGGGGACATAAAAGGAAAAGTTTAGATCAAATCAATGGATACCCTGCAGCTCTATGTCTACTGCCTAGGACATGTGATGACATCATGTGGGCTACAAAGACTTAATCAGCACCATATTTATGATACCTACCACTTGTACCACATGTGCCCTTTTAATGGTCTGGCTTCATTTGATTCCTTCAGCTTTGCTTGTTGCATATACCATTTTTGCCATAACAACACAGGCCTTCCATTGACACCTCAAATCACAACACTTTTATGAACTTTGGATATAGAATCCAATGCTGCCACTTACTATTTGAATTCACTGACCTCTTTTGAAATACTTTGTACAAGTCACCATGGACTTATATAACTCTTGTATTCTTCATACATGCAAAACCAGTACTATGAAGATGATGCCAAGTTTTATTGCCAGCTCGAGGTGTATTTGAACCATCTTGATTCACGGCCAATGTTTGCATACCTGGATGGTTGAAACTAAGAGACCGTTTGCCTGGGTTGTCTTGTTAAAGCATGGTATTCCTGCAGCAGCACCCCCTCTTCAGGCTTTCTTTATATAAAGGCAAACCATCTAAATGAACCTTTTTCAGGAGAATGCATTTTTATATCATGGACCATTGGATCCATAAGGTCAAAGCTCTTTTACTATTCACCTAAGGCAAAACAGGGGCTTCTTCTTTAAAGGTGATAATGTTATTAACAATTACAACCACTTGGTCTGAATTAGAATTGGTCACAACTTAAACATTATCACTATCCTTTAATCACCAAAGTGTATAGTTTTCACTTGTTTCTACTCTGCTTTTTCTCTGAATTCTCCCTGCAAACCTGGATAAGGATAGTAAATAAGACTGCATACTATTATACTTTGAATTTTCTTCCACCAAATATTCTCATTCATTACTTTTGAATTTACTGTCACTCAAACTTTCAGGAAACGAGGAGAATATAGACAGTTTCTTTGCCAGAGTGGAATAGGAATGAAGTCTTTATTCTCTTCGTGATTAGGATGTGATATGACCAGATTCCTCAGGCACCTACTGCTGGGACTTCCTTGCCATGATTGACTGGACCTGGGAGCTGTGAGCTAAAATCTTCCATTTCCGATGTTGGTTTGTTCAAGATATTTTATCACAACAGCTGGAAGGAACACCTCCTGTTCCTTTGCACAGCTCTCTAAGTCAACACCTCCAATTGAGGAATATCTATTCAAACACAGGAGCTGGTGGGGCAAATCCACATGCAAACCAAAGAACAATATAAGCATCAAATCCACTTAGTAAGTCATTTTCCTGGATTCAGATGACTATGATAGAGTTTCTTTCCAATATTTTGTTGTCTTCATAGAAAGTTATTAAGGACCTAGTATGAGAAGGTAATCCACAAGAAGTCTTTAATTCAATCAAACAAATTGAAAATATTTCATAAATATTATGTGTAGTGGAATATCCCACTTCATCATGTCAATCATAAACAAAAAATATTCTACTATAGGGGTATCAGCTTGCAAATGCTAATATCAACTGCATTGGAGAATTAGTAAATTGAATTAATTGAAATTGCTTTTCAAAGCCCAATTTGTTACTTATTTTGTGCTTTCAGTCCATTAACATGCACTCCCAGTAATTAATAATTGGAGTATCTAACACCTCAATAGAGATACTAATCATATACATGAGAAAAGAGAAATAATAATTTGTAATCTCGAGTAATTAAAATTAACTTACTGTATTCATATCTACCAATAAAAAGTAACAGAATGATTAGGTCATTATATTTTGAATAGAATAATGATTTGTGAGAAAATATACTGAATATGTTATCATTATTTAGCAAGAGAAAGTGAAAATCATTTTTAAAATATCAGTATAAAACTTTTTAAAAACTGTATCAATAACAATAGTATTTATTGCATTTTAAATGTGCTGTGCTCATTGTGAAGATGTCTATTAGCAACCTGTTTGAAAACAATATTTATAAATATATAAATTTATTCAAAAGCTTTCACAGTAGCATTTCCCACTTTGTATATCTGGGATTATGTGAACAGAAAGGAGTTGGGACTCAGGAATCAATATCCACGAATGCGGTGGGTTTTTTTGGCATGCTGAGCAATTGGATGCAAATGGAAAGGCGCTGTCTGGAATTTTTTTTTAATAGGTTTTAAGATCAGACTGAGAAAGGAACTCTATTTGCCTTCCATCCTCACCTTGAAATCCCATTATCTGTCTTTGGAATGATGACTGAAGAATGTAACCACACCTGGATGGTCTTAGATTACCAGATAATGTCTGTCTCTTGGGCTCATTGAAATTCCAACATGGCCATCTCTGGCACCATTCTCTCACCTAATAATCACTTCCAGGCCTTCAAAATTATCTGCATTCCCCATGGTGCTTCTCCCCTACAGGAAGGAAGAAAAGGACTGCTTTTCTGAATAATGACGGGTAGGTGCTCTCTCACTCTACTGACTCTCTCTTGCTGTGATGGTATTTCCTGTTTGCATATTAAATTAATGTATTTTATGCCACTTTTTTCTATTCTGATCATTGTCCATTTGTTCTACTAAACTTTCAGAAGTTCCAGGCAAATTTTCCTTCGCTCTTGCTAAGGAATGAAGATGGGTTTTCATTAAGGGCTTTGTATGGCTCAAAGTATGTGTAGAACCTAGATTCTGTGAGAGATTCTAAGTGTATTTATTCTTCTTTCTCGGGAAAATATTTTATTGTCTGCTAAGGTGGAATCAGTACTTTGGTTTAATTTCAAAAACTACATTACAGCACAACTTTTCAAGAATTTACATGAACAATAAAGCTTATTTTAAAATTTTGATTTCTTTTAAAAACCAGAGATTTGACAATGTCACTTTAAAATTCATCTAAACTCATTAACCTGCTACACTTATTTTGTAGGCATTTAATACAGGAGCTTATTCAAATGTCTGCCTCCTAGACACTCATTATCTTGGCTGAGCATTTGCATGTGAGTGAGATAACTTTCAGCTCCCATAAATGTTTTGTATTTTTTTCTGTGCCAGCTTCTAAGGTTTATATATCTATAATAGTGAGATAAAATGTGATAGTGAAAATTGTGCTAAGGCTAGATATTATGTGCTGAAATAACATCTTTCAGTTACTAAACTAGATTTATGGAGTTGGTCTTAATCCTTATAACTTTGGGTCTCATGATCTGAAATTCTTTGCTTGTTACTTAATCAAAAATACCCACATGGATGCAAACTTCCTGACTTCCCTAAGAACCTTGCCCAAATGATCAAGCTGCATATAGCTTTTCACTTTTCAGTTAGATCCAGTAACTTCTTCCTTATTATAATATGTGTTCTTCGGTGTATTTTAATTGTTCTTCTAAGTTAAATTCCATATTGTTAGCTGGCAGGTGAGGCAGGCACTGCTCCATTTAAAAACTGGTAACATACTATTTTATTTCCGTGAAGATTTATTTGGAAAAGCTTATCAGGAATCATCAAAAGTCACCAAATCATTAACTCCTTCTTTTTAGGTGATGAGAAATAAATTACTTATTGTAATGCTAATTCATTTGAGGAGGCAGTTTAGTTACTGCTTTTCTCTTTAGGAACATGTGATGATGTTTACCTGGAACTGAGCAAACTCAGGATTGTTTCCACCTCCACATCTGGTGCTGAATCTTTCCTATATCAATATGCAAGCATTTCTTTGTTTAAGGAGAACAAAGCTTTACAAATTAACTCCATTGTTCTCCTCACTTACTGTGGGCACTTGAACTCTGTTTGCATTATACCCTATTTGCCCTTACCAGTTATACCATCATCTAAAGATGAATTCACTGGAGTAGGTCACTATACCTATACCTCCAGATGAATGATGATGTCAAGAGATCAAGTCTGTGATGGGCACAGCAGAACATGGAAAACACTTAGTTGCCCAGAAACATAATTAGAAATAATTATTCAGATTCCCAGTGGATAAGCGTGACCACATGTGGAACTCCTACCAATTGAATGTAATAGAAAAGTCTGGATGCCAGTTCTAGGCTATGTAAACACCTCGATGCCAGATTCCCTTTTTTCCTTTCTCTGATGCTGACTCTGTGTTTTACTGCTTGGTACTACTACTACTTCCTTTTTACCATCTGCTACTTGATTCCAGAGGTAATATGATCAATGACCATCCTATTGTTTGCTATACTCATCATGTCTTCCTCTCTTACTGCTTTCATATTGTATTGTAAAGATTCTCCCATACTATGGGATAGTAAACCTCATCTTTTCATAAGCTGATTCTTGTTAGAATTTGTCCAAAACAAAGAAACAATTAATTATAACATAAAATTGATTGAGGAAAAGTAGGGCTGTGGCTTTGATTAACCTGACCATGTGGTCTTTAGGCATTCAGTACTGAACTGCAGGAGAAATGCGGAACAATTTGGAACTGTGGGTTACAAAAACATTCCAATGCTATAAGCAAAGCTTAACTGGATCATCTCTGGAAGGCCAGAGCCCAAGAGAAGTGTAGCTAGTGGAGCCCTGACTGGTGACGTTTCAGAAGGACATTATTGGGAACTAGGCTAGATGTCCTTGCTAACCCTGTGTAGTGGATCTCCAAAAGAAATTTCTGTTTTTCTAGCAAATGTGGAGTTTTAAATCCACTGGGTAGAGCTTACGGGCATCATTTGAGGATGTGGAAGTACAGTTCCACATAAGGTGAGAAAAAGCCTTAAACATTTGTTGTAAGGGCCTCAGAAGACCAGAATGGTAATATATATGGAGAGAGTAAAAGTTGTGCTAATATATTTTCCAAAAGACATGACAAAGCTACTGGGAATTACACTAGACATTACTCATGTTGTATTCTTACAATAAGAGTGTACTTGTTTCATCCATCCTCTGAGTCTTTCTAAGGAGTTGAGTTTAAAGGTAATGCAATCACGAATCTAGTATATATGTATATATGTGTAAATACTCATATATACGTATATACTTGTTTAGTATATTGTATATTATGTTATATATATTAGACTAGATTAGTATATTATATATATTGATATATTATATATTTTACTATATATACATGCAAATGTATACATACACATATACATATACACACACACTCATAGTCAAGGCAAATCAAGTCTGTGGCATGAATCTTCCTGTTTTTTATCCATATATACAGCTATATCCAACTGCAAAATGCTGAGGGAAAACTTTGAAAACTTAAGCTTTGACTAGAATATTAGTTCATTCACGTATGCCTCGTAGAGTTGAAGTACTAGCACCAATAAAAAGAGCCAATTACTATACACCAGAATAAATTAAAGACTGTTATTATTATCCAGAAATAATCAGGACAATTCACTGCATTCAAGCTCAAAACTGTCAAAGTATGAAATCCTTTCATAAGAGCTATCTGGTGTGTTGGTGGTATAGGATTTTGTCTCCTGAAATGCCCTTCTGACAGGGAATTTCCCCATACTCATCTATTCAAGTTTTTGGAAGGTGCTGTAGTTATGACTCAATGAGGTCTGAACATGACTTGTGCTGATTGCAGAGCTGTAATTTTTCATGGGATGTTGATTTTTAAGGTGGGTAGAACTCAAGAGGTGTGGGAATATGGATACATCTGCTGAGATTTCAAAGGAACTTATTGGAGGCTAGTAACATTTGGAAAATTTGTAGTCCTGGATACACAGAACATGCCAGATAGTTGAGGTGCCAGAAACACAGAATTACCAAGGAAAACAGAGATGGACTGTAGGCATCAAAATTGTAGGGCTGTTCTCTCCCTGTTTACTGTGACTCAATTCATTTCCAAATGTTGAATATGGTATAACAGGCTTTGATGTATACCCTATGGGCTTTTTATCATTTGCTTCAACTCCTCTTTGTAATTTTCCTCTTACTTTTTTTTTGAAATAATTTTTGCTCTATACTGATGTATCTTGGAGGTATATAGATTCCCAGTTTTTACAGTGGCTCATAGCTAGTGTTATCATTTTTAAAGAGGTGAGTGACTCAAGGCTGGTCCCATTAGGGGCAGCGGCGGGTCACCTGTGGTTTTGGTGGGTCCCCTGGTGGGTGAGAGAACATGATGGCTGAGAGACAGATATGCCATGCAGAGAGAGGTTGGGTATAGAGTTTATTAGTGGGTATTGGGAACGGTATAAGAATAAAGTATTATGAAGGGGAGGAGAGAAGAGGAGAGAGAGAGTGAAAGACCCCCAGAGTGGGGAGACTCTAACTCAAGTCTTGGATAACACGACCCCCCAAGAACTCACGAGAGACTGTCCTTGCTGCAATCACACAAGGTTTAGTGACAGGAAACAGCTCTGGGGCCAAGACTCATATCCCATGCAGGGGAGGAGTTCGACTCTGAGTAGCTGGGAGAGAGGGTATTTAAGGGAAGAAATGAAACCAAAACCCAAAGGGGGAAGGGAGGACATCATTGGAAAATTCTGAAAATACCAGTGATCATTGGAAAATTCCCAAAATACCAGTGATAATCACAAGGTGGTAACTCCCCATTTCTCAAGATTATTCTCAAGATTATAATCTAACTTTACTGCCAGCTAGTTCCTGGAACAGAGCCACTGAACCAGCTAACCTAGATTTTTGGCTCTTCTCTTCCTGATAGATTTTTGGCTCTATTTTTCCTGCTAGAGGGGGTCTGGATTTATCTGGGTCTTTCTAGAGAAGAGGGACACAGAAAGAGGAAAGAGAGAGGAGAGATAGGAGGAAGGGTGAAAGGATAAGGCAGTAATTACTTCTTCAGAGATGGACAGAAAGAGAGACAGCAGGCTATAGAGGAGGCAGGAGACCCACTTGCCTCAGCAGAATGGGGGGGGGGAGGTTTGGAGTTGGCGGAGCTTTATTTTAAAGGGACAGGGTACCAAGGTGACAGACCAGACCAGCAGATTAAAACATTCCCATCTTTCTCTTATAATAAAAAGGTGGGGAGTTAGTCATGGTAGATCACCTCTGGCCCTTCCCATTACCAAGGTTCTCATGTCTCCCCTAGCACTGTACTCACTGGGCAATGCGTTTGTGTTTTGTGCCTGGGGCCCGTTAAACCTATGGACCCTTTTTCAGGATACTGTTCCCTTTTGGCCTCGTGTCTCTTAGGCAACTGCCCTTTCCCAGCTCCCATTATCTTGTGGATGAATAGATAATAGCCTGATTCAGTCATTTATTTTTCTGCCTCACCTGTGGGAGATAGGCTGACATTTCTAACTTCTACCAGTGGACTGTTACATGTAAGAGTTACACCACGTGGGCAGCCATAGCTGCCATCGTTTTCTTTGAGCTTAACAAAGGGAGGGCCCTAGCCAAAGAATGCCTGCAGCAGGTTCTCCACATGAGGTCCCGCCCCTAGCCAAACAGTATATACAGTCTGCTAACAGGCAACCACTCTCGGGCTGCCCCCAGCTACACGACCTGTCACCAGCTACCTTTAAGCCATTGCTGAGGTTCTCATTACACTCAGAGACCCACTTGCAGTGCATCTCCTCCCCTGAAATGACTCTACTTTCCCGGTTAAAAAAAAAAAGTCAGCTTTCTCTTACTCACTTTCCATTTAACTTTATGCAGAATAAATTAAGCTGCGTGTAAATGTACATATACTTACGGTTAAATGTTTTAAATAGTCTGTTCATTGTATCTCATTCCAGACATAGAAAGCAATAGGTCTCATATTTTAAATTGGTATGTACTTTTAAATCTCTTACAAAATTACTGTATATATAATCCAACCCTGCTTCAAAATTTATTAAGCTCTTTTCTACTATTGTAAGCCTCTGTTCAAACGGGTTTTTCTTCTTTGTCTTTCACAAGTATGAATCTCACCTGCTCAGTTAAAAACCAGTACAGTCAAGCTTGGACCCAGTTCTCCAGGTAGATTCTATATTGTAGTTATAACTTATCTATACCTGATATACAGCCCTCAACTGCTCAGAGATCTGGGAAATATGACATTTAAATGTTTACTTATTAAAACATTTTTCATAACAGAGAGACAGGTTGGATCCTAGCAGAAGCATCCTATTTCCTCCAAAGAAGACAGGTGCGCACAGAACAATGCCATCCACAATTTACTTCATCAAGTGAAAGCACTAACCATTGGGTTGAACTGCCTTTCATCTAAACTAAAGATCTCCAGATGTGGACGAAAAAAATCCAATGAAATTGAAAGTCTAGCTGCTCAGGTCAAGGTAGACTTGTCTTCCTACAGAGGTCCAAATCCACAGAATCTTCTAAAACTGGGCAGGCCCTGCACTAAACAGCAGAAGGCAAATACAGTCCTGAAGCCTTTGACCACCATGGCTGTGGAGGACCCTGAGGAGGGACTCTAGGTGGCCAATGGTGGTAAGTCCTCTGTCATTTTTTAAGTCAATAACTCAAGTAAAATTTTATCCTTATCAAAGATCTGTTATGCAATTTGATAGCTGAGAGGATTTGTCAGTTTAAAAGGGAAACCTCAACAAACAAATTTCAGGACAATTTCTTAACATGTTCTAAATAAAAGGTGTTTTGAGATATACAAAATGCAAGTTATTAATATGTGTACCAGCAACTTATAAAGGTCTGAGGACAAATCTAGGTTATCAAATTTCTCTTCATGTCATCTTTTATAGTCTTAAAGATACTTTTCATTGTACAAAAACATCTGTCAGTTATTCTGGTATAAATATGCTGCTGTTTATACGATGTATGTGTCTAAAACTTAAGTTTTCCCAAACTCAAAGCATTTTTGTGAGTTCCAGGGAGCTGAATGGAAGTATTCACTTTAAACAGGTCAGATACACCTTGCTTAATTCCCTGATCCTGAAAATATTTTTAAGTCCTAAATTTAACTTTGTCCTCTGTTCTGCCAACACCTTGCCAAGTCCACGAGACACTCTTGGACAAGAGCAAAGCGACAAGCTACCCCAGGACAGCACCTAGCTTTTCCCATCACCCCCCCAAAAAGACTTCAGCACCCACAATAAGCAGGAAGTAGTCTTGATAACTCACTGTCCCAGTTCCTTCAACTTACCATGCCTAACTTCCTGCTTTTTTATTATAAAAGAAAGTCAGGAATGTTGTAATATGTTGGCCTGGTCTGTCACCTGGGTACCCTGTCTTTTTAAGAGACAAACTCTGTCCACTCCCAACCCCCCCCCACTTCTGCCAAGGCAAGTGTATCTCCTGCCTCCTCTCCAGCCTGCTCTCTCTCTGTCTATCTTATGAAGAAGTAACTTCTACTTTTCCCTTACCTCTCCTCTCTCTTTCCTCTTTCTGTGCCCGTTTTCTCTTTCCCTTTCTCCCCTCCCCTCCATAACCTCTTACTCTTATGCTATTCTCAATACCCACTAAATAAGCTCTATACCCAAGCTCTCTCT
>PVIU01018276.1:0-39480 GCA_004026605.1 Ondatra zibethicus
CTTCTTTATCACTCCTATTTTGGCTATCCCAGGTGGGCTAGCTGGTGAGTCATGGGTCATGGTGCCCATCTGTTGCTCCCCTTTATCTTTTGGTCCTTGACTGACTAGGAGGGTACCTAACTTTGACTTTATTTCTTTTATTTTTTAATTCTTTCACTCATGTCAAAGAATCATCAGGTTGAGAATTTTAATTCTTTCAATATGAGCCTGAGTTGACCAGGTACACATATCCTTCACAGAGAATAGAGGGAACAGATATTTTTGGCTGAACTCAGTCCCAGATAGTTCCACCAATTTGATTAAAAGCTGACCTATGAAATTCGGAGGGTTGCCTTTTCCTCAGATGGTTTGAAATCCAAGAGGCAAAATTGATATAAAAAGACAAAGCAGCCAGAAAAAGGAGATTGTTTGGAGTTGCTGGTTGGTGGTTTCTACCCGCAAGAAACTCTGGGGATGTTGACATCTCTAAATGCCACGTGTCTCCTGCCTGACAGTACTCAATGTTGGGCACATCAACATTTAGGAGGTGCTAAGAGTGCTCCTACTTTTGAATCTTTCTAAATACCTACATGTTGGGAGCTTCATATCCATTGAGTTTGATCCATCAACAGGGTCTTTCTTTGTATTAGGAAATAAAACTTTTTGCATCTGAGACTTAGAGATAGCAAACAGAGTGAGGCAGTATCTGGCTACCTGCAGAGGAATTTCTACTCTATTTCTCATGCTGTGCTGCCTACAAGAAGTTGACCTTTCTATTCATTATGTGCTCCAGCACACATATTTAGAAGCCTGAGGGCCACCAAAGCTGTGCTGTTTCTGTGACTTCTCTCTGGATTCTGCCTTTCATAGCTTCTTAAAACTTTTTTTCTTTAAGGTTTATTTGTTTATTATGTATACAGAGTTCTGCCTGCATATTTGCCAGTAGGTCAGAAGAAGGCACCAGATCTCATTATAGATGGTTGTCAGCCACCATGTGGTTGTTGGGAATTGAACTCAGGACTTCTGGAAGAGCAGCAGTAAGTGCTCTTATCCTCTGAGCCATCTCTCTAGCCCATGTGATAACTTCTTACAGTGTCATTGTGATTCTGTTACCAATACTCAGGGTCAGGGCCAGGTGTTTCCAGGTTCTTGGCTTTTTGTTCAATATTGAAATAAAAGCCCACACAGATTTCACAGTAACTTATTACTTTATTTTAAACAAAGCAATAGAATGTATCAGAATATACTGCAAGAGAGCAGTGGGCCACATGAGTAAAGATCCTCAAGGCTTCAGGTTATTGCCTGTGGCTTATTTTTATGAGGTCCAGATCAAGGAGGGCCTGGTTACTGAGGTACATAGTTTTGGTGGTTCTCTGTTTTGATCCATTGGTTAGGTCATATCATAATTTTTCTCCTACACATTTCCCTTCCCCCAATGTATCAGATTTTAGTCATATGCATGTCCATTTATATATAAACATAAGATTATAAATAGGGGATTCTTCGTGAAAGTTCCCTTTGGGGACAGCTTGCTTTACTGTGAATGCATCCAAATAGGCTACATTAGTCTTCCTGGACATCAGGAGAGTAAGAATGAATAGTATAGGACTTTTTTTTTTTTTTTCCGAGACAGGGTTTCTCAGTAGCTTTGGAGCCTGTCCTGGAACTCGCTCTTGTAGACCAGGCTGGCATCGAACTCACAGAGATCCACCTGCTTCTGCCTCCCAAGTACTGGGATTAAAGGCGTGAGCCACCACTACCTGGCTAGTATAGGACTTTTAAAACAGTACTTTCAATCTTGCTTGCCAGCAAAGGAGTTACTGGAACAATGCACAAAACATCCAGTTTGACTGCAGTTATGAAGAGGACTTGTAACTGGAATGTAGCAAGTCTGACCTCAGAGAACCATCCATGCATCTTCAGCCTGTGCAAGTGAGGCTTAGTGGGAGAAGATTCCATTTATGAAACTTTGTCCACTTTCAAAGTCTTTGTTGAACTTCTAGCCATTTTGATATGCAAATGTAGTTTCTGATGTCATTTTGCTAATAAAAGTAGATCCTTTCTTTCAGTGGTTAAGTTCACACTTCCTTACCTGGGAAGTAACTGCTACTTGGCATAATGCCCTTATTTGGGGCAACGGATACGGTTTAAAGTTCCTCTGTTATAGTCAGAATTGCTTTGATCTTTGCAAGTGCCTGTGACCAGTAAGACAGATTTTTTTCTTTTTAATTTGTTTATTATTTGTGTGTATATGCATGCTCTTGTATGTCATTCACATGTGTAGAGGTCAGAGGATTATTGTAGGTAGAGTCAGTTCTGTCAACACAAAAGTATAACTCTTACCTCAAAGAAGGTGAGGAATAGTTTATTTTAAAGCCAAATATAAGTGATAATAGCTCAGGAACAAATACCACGTTCTAATAAGGTAGCAATTTCATGAACATCCTATACTAACAGAATAAAGAAAATTATAAATCAAGACATTTTCCCAGTACAACAGTGAGTACACTGGGTAGGCAAGTTATAGCAAAGCAGGAGAGTTCTGTTGTAGACCTCAGATGCTGTCTGATGGTGCTCTTAGACCTTTTGTCTAAGGGGTCTTGATCATGTTTCTTTGCCAGTTAAAATGTTAAAAGGCAGGAAAAATATCGAGAACAGCAGCGGAGGGAGAAATCTCAAAACCGCAAATAGGAGTAGACAGAATCAGCAGAGGAGTCCTGAAGCTGAAAACCCAGCCTCCTCTCCAAAACTGGGGTTTTAAGTCTCTGGAGGTCTTCCTCTCCTACTTTAGTGTTGGTCAGTTTGAAGAGACACAGGTGGTTGATTGGTTCACAACTGTTGTACATTTGTGCTTGAACTTGGTGGGCCACTCCATCAGCGGTGGGTCTTACTAACAGGAGAAAATTCACAAGGCTTTTGTTTTAAACTGCCAGCCTTTTGTTCCAGGTCAGGAGGGAGAGGAAGAAGCCAGTTATCTTTGAAGTTCACCATCTTTATCACCTACTCTCTGCTCTTCTCCCTATCTGTCTGCCTACCTCCTACTCCCTCACTTTCATTGGTGGAAACTAGGGTTTTGTTAAGCTAAGATACCCCAAGGGGTTTTATCTGTGATGTTGGGTCTGATATAGAAGTGAGCAAGGAATGGCTATTTAGGGGCCTAAAAAATAGCAATTGGTGACCTACTTGTTTCCATTAGGGAACTCAGTTGCCCCAGACCTCTGTTCTGAGACAGACCCCCCTTGCCCACAGACCAAAGGCCAAAGCCAAAATAAAACGAAAACAGTAGCAATCACTGCAAAAAAAAAAAAAAAGAAAAAAAAAAGCAATTGTAAAAGGTATTTATTAAAGATCAATTGTAACCAGGCTATGTAGCTGCCACTCCGACCTCTACATAATCACTGAAGTTTTAATTAGCTGGAAAGTTTGTGCTCAAAGAGAGATTCTTTCTGGGAATTTGTTTTTGTAGTTCTCTCCTTCCACCTTTATGTGGATTCCTGGAAATGAATTCAGTTCTTTAGGTTTGTGCTTTAGTAAGACAAATTTTCATGAAATTATGTGGTAGACGATCTTAACTGCAGGTGAATCAGAGGCCTATGTCAGGTCTGAAGGAAACTCAGGACAAGTGACTAACTTGTGCCTATTATTGTACCAAAGCCCCTGCTGGCCTCCAGGCTCACTCAGTACCCATGGCTCCTCTCAGCTCTTCTTACCCACCCCTACCCCTACCCCACCTCAAGATTTTTCTTCCCCCAGCTTCTCATTCCTATATAACTTTGCCATTCTTGCCATATACCCTCTTGGCCCCCTGCTGTAGAACAATGGTCTTGTACCCTGTAAAGATTTGTTACTTGTATTTTAATAAAACTCTGATTGGCTAGTAGCCAGGCAGGAAATGTAGGTGGGGTGACTAGGCAGGAAGTATAGGCAGGGCAATGAGAACAGGAGAATTCTGGGGAGAGGAAAGAATCAGTCTGCAGTCATCACAGAGGAAGTCAGACACAGAGGAAGCAAGATGAGAGTGCCTTGCTGATGAAAGGTACCAAGCTATGTGGCTAACACAGATAAGAATTATGGGCTAGTATAAGTTATAAGAGTTAATAAGAAGCCTGAGCTAATAGGCCAACTAGTTTATAATTAATGTAGACCTCTGTGTGCTTCTTTGGGACTGAACGGCTGTGGGACCAGGTGGGACAGAAACCTCTGGCAACAGCTCCCTCTCTCTTGGTCCTATTTTCTGCTCTGGATTCTTCCAGATGCTTCTGGCTGTACTTTCCCATGTCTACAGTTAAAACCTTCCTTTCAACTATACCATGTAGTGCTCATGTCCTTTCTTTATACATTATGTATGGAGAATCAGTTATCTCTTCTTCCACTTGGTGGAGGCAGGGTCTCACTGGTTCTGTGGTGTTGGTGTTGGGTATTCTAGGCTGGCTAGCCCATGGACTTCTGATGATTCTCTTGTCTTTGTCTCCCAGTGTGCTATGGGATTGTTGGGATTACAATCTTACCCAGCAGGGATGAAGGCTTCTCTGTAGCTGAATAGATGGTGTCCAGCTCTAGTCTTCTCTGGCATACACAGTAGCAGATAGTGAAAGGATAAAAATCGGTAAAAAGGCTACCTATGGTGGGCCCTGCCAAAGTATTTCCTCTGAGAATGTGCAATGTGCAACAGAATTAGTGGAAGGGGTTTATTGGGGGAGGGGAGAGTGAAAGAGTGGAAGGCCTTCTTGGAGTGGGTACATGAGAGAGACAGACAAACAGGAAAGCATGAGGAACAAGAGCAAGAGAGGGGACTGATGATCAGGTCCTTTTAAGAGGTGTGTACATCATGTAGCTGAAGGTGGAAAGGGAGTCACCTGGCAGAAGGTGATGAAGCTGCCTCGGTGACTGAGGCGGGCTGACTGCTGCTGCTGCTTTTGAGGGAACTAACAGAAAAAAGTGCTTTCTGTATACTTTTCTTCTGGGTTTTTACATTTTACTGTATTTGACTGATAGTTCTCTTTCTGACTATATTATTTTTACTGTTATTTTTGAAACCATTTGAGATTAAATTGAAGACAAATTGGCTTGCTACTTATAAATCCTTCAGTATATATTGAGAACATTTTGCTGCATAACCACAATGCAACCCTTAAAATCAGAACATTAACGTTAATATAATAATACTGTCCAATCTATAGACACCATTAACGTTTCAGTGATTGTTTAAGGAATGTCTTTTATGAACATAATTTTCTGGCCCCAGATCTATTTGGAAAGAAATGTATCAGATGCTATGTAGTTAGACTATATTATCAAACATATGGCGCCTACCCACATTTTAAGTAACTTACTTGATGTACTAGATTTTTATCATTCCTTGACTCTTAATTGTAACTTACTTGGTTGGTGCCTTAACCTTTGACCACTATAGTAAAAAAACAGAAACATGTATTCCTTGCCTTTTGATTTTGACTCTGCTTTTGCCCATTCTACATGTCTAATGTATTGGTACTGGTTTGGAAAGCCTGGGAATCTCTTGACTCCAGGTCCTACCAGTTTCCCCTTCTCTACAGGAATTAGCCACAATGTGTCAGAAAAGGAATTGTCTTTAGAATAATCTTATATGTCTGACCAGCATTAGGGCTATAAGATATGCACTGAAAAGAATGATAGACTGTGCTTTGTTCTGAATTTCCAATTAGGTGAATGTACTCTTGAGTTAGTTTGGATTATTCGTGTGCCTACAGTCTTTGTAATCGTAGTATAAAGACTCATTAGGTAGTGGCTTGTTACTTTACAAATGAATAACTAATAAAAATCATGGCCAAACTTTTGGGACCAGTTGCAACTCTGAGGAGCAAATTCATTGTGATTCTGATTATTGATACCCAGATGTAAACAAGTTAAGATTTGGTTGGTTTCTGCCTAGTTATTTTTCTATTGCTGTGAAGAGATGGCCTGACCAAGGCAACTTAGAAGGCGTTTAACTGGAACTGGGGGGCTTGCTTATAGTTTTAGAGGGTGTGACCATCTGTCCATCCCACTGGGTGAGAATAAGACTACTGCCACAATTTTGGGGTCAAATTTGAAGCAAGCTTTATTAAATACTGGCCAAGAAGATGGACACTGGCCATGTCCATACCCAGGATTCCCAGAGAATGGCTGCGAATTACATTAGTCGGGCCAAAACCGCAAGGCTATGTACATCCCGCCTTTGTCTAATTGGGAGAAAGCATAATCCTGATGTACTTCCTGCCCCATACCTCCTGCTTACATGTGTACATCCTGTGCAGTTGGGGCAGCCAACCTTGATTCTGAAACTTCAAAGGCCATCACTAGGTCACACATACTAATCCTTTTCAGAACTTTTCTAACAACCAGGAAAAGCATTCAAATGTATGAGCCTTTGAGGGGGGGGGGTTCCATTGTCATTCAGACCACCAAAGTTTCTAAAAGGTCTAAGAAGTTAGACGAGAAGGTGCTGTAAACTCTGATTACACTCCAGTCTGTTTACATTCATCTTTCTAAAACAGCCAGTCTCTTGACTGGGGCTGTGTAAAATAAAAAAATAAGTTACATATTTCTTACTCCAAGAGGCAAGAAGCAGGACACGGGCTGGAGAGATGGTTCAGCGGTTAAGAGCACTCACTCCTCTTCCAGAGGACCAGGGTTCGATTCCCAGCACCCACATGGCAGCTCACAACTGTCTGTGACTCCAGTTCCATGGGATCCAACACCCTCACACAGACATAAATGAAGACAAAAAAAAAAAAACCCAAAAAACAAAAAAAACCAATGTGTATAAAATAAAATAAATTAAAAAAAAAAAAGAAGCAGGACACCGATCACAGTACAGGAAAACCAAAGTTCAGCCTTGTAAAAAGCTCTGCGTCAGACACTTGGGACTCATTTATGGTCTTAGCAGGCTTGGGAAGCTCCACTTGTAAAGCTCTGCCGTTCACAGCATACTGAGCTCCTTCCTCTTACAAGCTCAGACTGGTTCTGCTCGCAGCTGCTACCATCTTTGTGGTCCTTCCCATGGCACTGGCATTTCCAAAGTGCTGCAGTGTCACTGCAACTGGACTGCACTTTCACCAGTAGCTTCTCCTGACTTTCTTCAGGGATTCTGACCCTACCACATGGTGCCAAGCCTTGATTTTTCTCCATGCGTTGTCACCAAGATTCTAAGTCTCAGCTGCTCTCTCAGAGTCCTCATGACTTCAAAATCTTGAATCACCTGGGAAACTCTTGATCAAGTTCAGTGCAGAGTATAGCTTGTCTCTCTCTAGCCCGCGGCTTCTTTGTGTTACCCCCCAGGATGTACTTCCGAAGCTTAGGCCTCCTTGATGCCAATTACTCAGCTCCAGCAAAGGCTTCACTTTAGTGGTCCTTGTCTCTTGTTACTCACAGATGACTCTTTAATCCCAGCTGACAGTATCAGACTCTCAAATTTACCTTTGAAACTTCATAAAGTACACTCCATGTCTACATTGGTCTCATAATAGCTTTTAAAGCTCTGAACACCAGTTGACTTTTCTAGCCAAAAGTTCCAATGTCCTTCTTAAATCCTCCTCAAAACATGGTTAGGTCTGTCACAGCAATATCCCATGAATCTGGTACCATAATTGATTTTACTTAGAGTTTTCTGGAGGAACAGAACCAAAAGGCTGAAAAAAATTTATCTCAGAATTTATTAAGTCATCTTTAAAATAGTAGCAACAGCTAAGTCACATACCTGAGAAGCTAAGGATTCAGTAGTTACTCTGTCCTTGAGTCCAGGTCCCTTAACAGTTAAAGTTTAAAAGGTGATTCTGCCACTCTATCAAGCCAATTGCTTCAGGATGGTGGGGGAAATGGTCAGACCATTGGATTCCATGAGCATGGGCCCACTGCCACACTTCCTTAGCTGTGAAGTGGGTTCCTTGGTTTATTTCAGTAAGAAAAAAAGGACTGTTCCCTCCTCAATGGAAGTGGCCCATTGTAATCAACTTGGCAACAGGTTGCTGGATGGTCACCCTGGGGAATAGTGTCATGTTGGGGGTTCACTGTTGGCCTCTGCTGCTGGTAGATCTGGCACTCAGCAGCAGCTGTAGCTGGATCAGCTTTGGTGAGTGGCAGTCCATGTTATTGATTCATAATGTCCATCTCCTCTACCATGGCCTCTTTGTTCATGGGCCCATTGTGCAATGACAGTCATGGCTAGGGAAAGAGGCTGGTTCTCCACAGAAGTGGTCATCCTGTCTGCTTGATTATTAAACCCTTCCTCTTCTGAAGTTATTCTTTGATAAGCATTTACATGGAGCACAAGTATCTTCACATCCTTTGCCCATTTGGAGCGATCTGCCCACATACTTCTTCCCCAGATGTCTTTCTCACCAGTTTTCCAGTCATGCTCCTTCCAGTTGCTGGCCATCCAGCCAAATCATTGGTTATAGCACATGAATTAGTGAACAGTCACACATCTGGTTGTTTCTTACACCAGGCTGACCTCAAACTTCATGAGCTCTGCTTGCCTCTGCTTCCCAAATGCTGAGATTAAAGGTGTACCACTACCCAGCTGTAGTTATCCACTTCTGGTGCTGTGTAGTAGGAAGAACCATCAGTTAACTGTGCCCCAGTCTCTCTTCCTCAGCCATCTAATCTATTGGCCACACCCCATAAACCAGTAGGTGAATGCTGTTTGGAGCCTTTGGCAGTCCCATAGGATTTTGGAACTAGGCCATCTATAGATAACTGTTTTTTTGAGAGACAACTCTTGACCTGTTAGTGGGGCATTACTGAAAACTGAACATTTGACCATGCGCTACCAGGTTACCTTGCAGCCTGAGCTGCCCTTTCTGAACCACCCATCAAGCCCTAAAGTCAGACATGTACAGTAACTGTTCTTGATCAGGTCTCTGTTTCTGCCTAAATATTGAAGGTAAGTCTCAGATCCTTTCACTGGTCACATCTTAGTTTAGGAAATAGTGATGAATTATATTTAGATATCAAACTAAAATACAAACTCAAACTTTTATGTATATAGTTTCTTTTGTAGGAATTTGGGTATTTTTATAACGAAATGGAATAAACTAATAAGCAGGGAATGGCATAAAAAGAATGATAGGTACCAGGGTGTGAGAGAATGAGGAGAAATAACATATTGTTTAGTAGGTACAGGTTTCATTTTATAAGATGAAAAGTTCTGGGCTTGTACAGCAAACATGAACATAAGATTACAGAACCCAATACTCAAAACTGGCAAATATGGTGAGTCTTGTCTTACCATGTTTTTATGACAAAACCAATTTCAAAAGGTATAAAACACATGTGGTTAACAGATGCTCAGAACCTGCTATCTAGAATGAGAAATGATAATGTTTTCTTTGCAGTGATTATTTGTGAAATTTATTGTAACTGCATCTTAGTATTATTCTTGATATAAAAGCCTAGAAGGTTCTGGAGCACAGATAATCCTCTAAGGTGAACTATGTATGACCCTGATGTTAATTTTTGCATTATTGCTCTACTTTGTTCAATTAATATGGTGAGCAGTATTCTCATATAGTGCTTTTTCATTTTGATTTCCCTACTAAGAGAAAAGATTTATTATGTTTAACGATTCTTCAGTGTTTTCACCCAGGAGCTTCCCTTCCAGATGTCTGCCTGACACTCATTGTAAGCTACTTGGAGATAGCGCAGCCTCTGCAGAGTTAATAAATGAGTCAGTGACTAGTCTAAAATCTAGTGTAGTCATCTGTAACTTCCAGGTATTATGCAGTAGTGTGTCACTCTCTTCACCTGCCATTAAGATGTCAGTGGATGCTGTTGCTTTATCCTTTATTCTGAGGATAGACTTAAAAGCAACTTTTCATTATAAAGTAATTTATTAAAAGGAAAGCTCTCCAGGTAGTAGCTTAGTAATTTTTTAAGTATTAATTTTGTGTTTAGTACTACATATTAGGCATTTAAAGGAATTTAAATCAGCAGAAGTGTACTATATAACTTAATTGTTTAGAGTTTTTATTAGCATGTATTAATTATCTACAGTAATAGATGTCATTATGACACTTCTATTCATATATATGATGTAGTATATGATTAGTCAGCCCCAATACCTTTTCTTGACCCCCTCCCCCTCCCACCAATCCTTCCCACTTTCCAATTAGTCCATGTTTACTTTCATGCCATTGTATGTGAACCAATGAATTAAATTAGGATTACCTGCTGGAGTATGAGTGAAGTAACTTACCAGTGGCTACATGACAACATGTTGAATGGTCTAATCTTGTGCTGCAGGCGTTCAGTGTAATGGCCACGCCAGCCTGGAAGACAGCAGTATGAACACTTTGCCTCTTTCCTGGGGCTTTACACTCTTTCCGTGCTATGATGTACATCGTAGAGCTTTAAATAATGTTTCTTCTCACTTCAAATAAAATTCTTACCATGACCCAAGAAAACCCTGATTTGGCATCTTTGATTTGTCTTTGATTGGTCATGTTTGTCTATCATACTCTTAATCACAGTCTTCTCTCTCTTTCTCATCTTTCCTGGGCCATGGGTATTTTCATTTCTTCGTCACTATAATCTTATTGAATTTGCTCCCTGTAATTGTCTTTCCCTCATTATGGTTGCAGCAGCTTCTTTATAACAAAGTCAGATCATGCATTACAGTTAGATCCTGGTCCCACTGTCAGTAGCCCCATATACTGCCCAAGTCACCTGTATTCAGGGGGCCTAGTTTGGTCCTATGCAGGTGCCCCAGTTGTCAGTCTGGAGTCAGTGAGCTCCCACTTGCTCACGTCAGCTGTTTCTGTGGGTTTCCCCATCATGGTCTTGACCCCTTTGCTCATGTTATCGCTCCCTCCTCTCTTCGATCGTTCTTCAGGAGCTCGGCCCAGTGCTCAGCTGTGGATCTCCACATTTGCTTCCATCTGTTTCTGGAAGAGGGTTCTAGCTTCTCTGGGGTTGTAGACAGTAGGCTGGTTATCCTTTGTCTGAAATCCACTTATGAGTGAGTACATAATATATTTGTCTTTCTGGGTCTGGGTTACCTTACTCGGGATGGTTTTTTCTAGTTCCATCCATTTGCCTGCAAATTTCAAGATGTTATTGTTTCTTACCACTGAGTTGTGTAAATGTCATTACCACATTTCTTTATTCATTCTTCGGTTGAAGGGCATCTAGGTTGTTTCCAGGTTCTGACTATTACAAATAATGCTGTTCGTGGTGTGAGTGTGCCTCCTTTGGGTATATGCCCAAAAGTGGTATTGCTGCGTCTTGATGTAAATTGATTCCTAATTTTCTGAGAAATTGCCATACTGATCTCCACAGCAGTTGTACAAGTTTGCACTCCCATCTGCAATGGATGAGTGTTCCCTTTACTCCACATCCTCTCCAGCATAAGCTGTCATCAGTATTTTTGATCCTTGCCATTCTGACAGGTGTAATATGGTATCTCAGGGTTGTTTTGATTTGCCTTTCTCTGGTGGCTGAGGATGTTTAGCATTTTCTTAAGTGTCTTTCTGTCATTTGAGATTCTTCTGTTGAGAATTCTGTTTAGATGTGTACCCCATTTTTAAATGGATTATTTGATAGTTTGAGGTCTAGTTTCTTGAGTTCTTTGTACATTTTGGAGATCAGTCCTCTGTCTGTTATGGGGTTAGTGAAGATCTTTCCCCATTCTCTAGGCAGCCGTTTTGTTTTGTTGACCGTGTCCTTTACTTTATAGAAGCTTTTCAGTTTCAGGAGGTCCCATTTTTTAATTGTTGCTCTCAATGTTTATGCTACTGCTGTTATATTTAGGAAGTGGTTTCTTGTGCCCATGCTTTCAAGGGTACTTCCCACATTCTCTTCTATGAGGTTCAGTGTGGTTGGTTTTATGTTGAGGTCTTTGATCCATTTGGATTTGAGTTTTGTGCATGGTGATAGATATGGATCTATTTTCATTCTTCTACATGTTGACATCCAGTTATACCAGCACCATTTGTTGAAGATGAGTTCTTTTTTCTATAGTTTTAGCTTCTTTGTCAAAAACCACTTGTTCATAGGTGTGTGGGTTAATATCAGGGTCTTCGATTCAATTCCATTGGTCTCCACCTATCTGTTTTCATGTCAGTACCAAGCTGTTTTCATTACTGTAGCTCTAGAGCTACAGTCAGGGATGGTGATGCCTCCAGACGTTCCTTTATTGTACATGATTGTTTTGGCAATCCTGGGTTGTTTTTCTGTTTTTCCATATGAAATTTAGTATTATTCTCTTGAAGTCTGTGAAGAATTGTGCTGGGATTTTGATGGGTCTTGCATTGAATCTGTAGATTGGTTTTTGGTAAGATTGCCATTTTTCTTGTATTAATCCTACCAATCCATGAGCATGGGAGATCTTTCCATTTTCTGATATCCTCTTCAATTTTGTTCTTCAAAGACTTAAAGTTCTTGTCATACAGGTCTTATACTTGTTTGGTTAGAGTTATCCCAAGATATTTTATGTTGTGTGTGGCTCTTGTAAAGGGTGATGTTTCTCTGATTTCTTTCTCGGCCTGCTTATTTGTATATAGGAGAACTAACTACTGATTTGTTTTTTAGTATCCTGCCACATTACTGAAGTTGTTTATCAGCTGTAGGAGTTCCCTGGTAGAATTTTTGAGGTCACTTATGTATACTATCATATCATCAGTAAATAGTGGTAGTTTGACTTATTCCTGTCCCATTTGTATCCCCTTGATCTCCTTTTATTGTCTTATTGCTCTACCTAGGACTTTAAGTACTATATTGAATAGATATAGAGTGGACAGCTTTGTCTTGTTCCTGATTTTAGTGGAATTGCTTTGAGTTTCTCTCTATTTAGTTTGATGTTGGCTGTCGACTTGCTGTATATTGCTTATATTGTGTTTAGGCATGTTCCTTGTATCCCTGATCTCTCCAAGACCTTTATTATGAAGGGGTGTTGTATTTTGTCAAAGGCTTTTTCAACATCTAATGAGATGATCATGTAGCTTTTTTCTTTCAGTTTATTTATATGGAGATTACATTGATGGATTTTAGTATGTTGAACCATCCCTGTATTTCTGAGATTAAGCCTACTTAATTGTGGTGGATTATGTTTCTGATGTGTTCTTGGATTTGGTTTGCTAGCATTTTATTAAATATTTTTGCATTAATGTTCATGAAGGAGATTGTCCATTTTATTTGCGTTTTTGTGTGGTTTGGGTATCAGGGTAACTGTAGCCTCATAAAAAGAGTTTGGCGATGTTCATTCTACTTCTATTGTGTGGAACAATTTGAGGAGTATTGGTATTAGCTCTTCTTTGAAATTTTGGTAGAATTCTGTGCTGAAACTATCTGGCCATGGGCTTTTTTTGGTTGAGAGACTTTTGATGACTGTTTCTATCTCCTTATGGGTTATAGATACATTTAATTTGTTTATATTGTCTTGATTTAATCTTGGTATGTGATACTTATCCAGAAAATTGACCATGTTCTTTAAGTTTTCTAGTTTTGTAGAGTACAGGTTTTCAAAGTATGACCTGATGATTCTCTGGATTTGCCCCGTGTCTGTTGTTATGCCCCCTTCATTTCTGACTTTGGTAATCTGGATCCCCCTGATAGCCTTACTTGTACAAACAGCTGCTTTTTCGAATGTGTACTTTGTGTTTAGGTTTGATCATTCAAATACAGAGAACACTTGGTTTTTTTCTTTGTTTTTTTTTTTTCTTTTTTTTTTTTTTTTTCCGAGACAGGGTTTCTCTATATCGTCCTAGCTGTCCTGGAACTAGCTCTTGTAGACCAGGCTGGCCTCGAACTCACAGAGATGGGCCTGCCTCCCGAGTGCTGGGATTAAACATGTGGCCACCACTGCCCTGCAAGAGAATGCTGTTTAAAAAAGGTATTTTGAGGGACTGGAGAGATGGCTTTGTGGTTAAGAGCACTTGCAGAGGACCTGAATTTGGGTTCCCAACAGTTGAGGTAAGCAGCTCACAACCACCTTTAATTCCAGCTCCAGGGAGATCTGATGCTCTCTTCTTGCCTCAACTCTCCTCCTCCCCTCTCCCCTCTCCCCGCATGAATGTAAAAATAAATCTTTTTAGAGGTTAGGATAATGGTTCATTCAGTAAAACGATTGTTCCGTAAGCAGGCAGACCTGAATTTGATTCCTAAAACCCATGTAACAACAGAATCCAGGTGAGCTGCTGCATGCATGGAGTGCTGGGAGTTACTGACCAGCCAGTTTAGCCTACTAGGCCAGCCAGTTCCAGTCTAGTGAAAGGTGCTGTGTAACAACCATCCTGTATCTCCCTAAAAGAGGTGATGTCACCTGAAGATTGACATCCAAAATTCTTTCCTAATCTCCATGCATATGCAAATGTGTGCACACACAAGGATTTTTAGGAAAAGCCTGCTATATGTTTAAAAGACCCATGTGGACCTGTATTGTATTGCCAGTAGAATGTATTTGTATTTTGTACTTCTTGATACAAATTTCCCAGTCGTAGTCCACTCTATTCCTCTGGAGACAACAGTAGACATGCCGAGCAGTAACACCAGCCTGTTAGCAGCTGGATATGGACTCAGTGTGACTGCTCTTCTTACTCATTAGATGTGAGGATTTCAAGATCAATTACAACCCACTTTTCTTTAGCATTCTGTTATGTTGTATTTGATACTCAGAGAGAACTTTCCTCTTTTAGTACTTGGAGTATAATGATATACAATCATTATATGCACAGGAATACTTAATTTTACTTCATTATATTACACCATACTATAGATTTTTACCTAAAAAGGGCACCAGACCCCATTAAAGATGGTTGTGAGCCACCATGTGGTTGCTGGGAATTGAACTCAGGACCTTTGGAAGAGCAGGCAATGCTCTTAACCTCTGAGCCATCTCTCCAGCCTCTTGAACCCTTCTTTAAATAGGGAAAAAGCTCAGCTTGTAGATTGAAAGGCCCTTGGTTCCACCCCTGACACTACATAAATTTTGCCTGGTGGCACAGGCTGGCAATCCTAGCACATAGGAGGTAGAAACAGGAGGATCAGAAATTTAAGGTCATACTTGGCTGCACAGCAAGATATAGACTAGTCTGGTATACATGAATCCCTGTTTCAATAAAGAAAAAGAAAGAAAAGGAAAAGCAAAAAGGAATCATTATAATAACCAATATTACAAAGTAAGTTAATCCCATTTTGTTCTTTTAAAAGAAGAGCAAGCCCTGGGAGGAAGGCAGGGATATAGAGAGTCCTATACCCTTTGGGCAGTGGATAAACAAGAAGAGAGCATATCGGAACTCATAAAATGGAATACTACTGGAAATTGTGCTTCTCGAATTAGACTATTTAAATAAAAAGCACAGTGTTTACTTTTATTAAAGGGTAAAATTAATAACTGGGATTTTAATCTTTTGATAATTTAACCCTTAGATTTGATATTAACAAATCTGCTTAAAATATAAATGTATTTTAAGAAATTTTATTTTAGCTGGGTGGTGGTGCACGCCTTTAATCCCAGCACTTGGGAGGCAGAGGCAGGCTGATCTTTGTGAGTTCGAGGCCAGCCTGGTCTACAAGAGCTAGTTCCAGGATAGGCTCCAAAGCCACAGAGAAACCCTGTCTCGAAAAACCAAAACATATATGTTTGTATGTGTGTCTGTGTACATGGGTGGGGGTGTCCATGGAGGCCAGAGGTATCTGATCATTTGGAGCTAGAGTTACAATTCTGAGTCACCTAACTGGGATGTTGAATTGATCTTATGTATACCAGAAGAGAAGTACATCTTCTTAGTCACCAAACCATCTCTTCAGTGACTAACATAAAACTTTTTGCCAAGCTGAAAGAAATTTTGTTTTGTTTTGTTTTTGTTTTTCGAGACAGGGTTTCTCTGTGTAACAACAGTAGCTGTCCTGGAACTCACTTTGTAGACCAGGCTGGCCTCAAACTCACAGGGATCCCCCTCCCTCTGCCTCCCAGTGCTGGGATTAAAGGAATGTGGCTCCATTACCTGGCAATGCTGTGTTTTTAAGTTCCTTGACATTAATGTTTGAAGTTCCTGAACTTCTGCAAACCAGGTTCATATGAAAAAAAAAAAAGCTGTAAAATGCAGAATACTAGAGATTTCACAAGGAATTGTGGGCAGTTAATCTAACTCTTTAGTTCACAGGTTAGTAAAAGTATTGTTTCCATAGTGCTGCATTCTGTGTTTAACTTCTGTTGTATTACACTGCTAATTATAGGCAAGAGAGGTGTATTACACTTGTCAGCTACTTTTTATCCTGCATTTTAAATATCAATTTAAAATTTAAAAAGCAGCAATTCTACTGTCCCAGCACAGTTAGATCTGCTATAAAAGTAGTGTTATATACATTTGTAACTTTAATTACTTATGGGGGCTGGAGAGATGGCTCAGAGCACTCACTGGCTGTTCTTTCAGAGGTCCTGAGTTCAATTCCCAGCAACCACATGGTGGCTCACAACCATCTATAATGAGATATGGTGCCTCGTCTGACCTATAGGGATATATGTGGGCAGAATACTGTATACATAATAAATAAATAAATCTTAAAAAAACTTTAATTACTTATGTGAAAAACTTGTTTATCTTTTATCCTTTTATGGAAGTAAAAATGCACAAATTCGAAGCAAATTTATACTTACTTTGTCTTTTTCTTTTTTATTTTTCAAGATTTTATTGCAAAGCAAAATTGGTTTATTGCACACAAAAAAAGTTGTGTGGCAGGAAGGAATTGTACTTATGATAACCCTGTTAATTACAGTACATTAAGATGATGGTTTACAAAATAAGTCTGTAAGTTTAAACATACTAGTGTTATAACCCAATGTACAGACTTTCTTTACACTATACATACAATAATCAGGAATACAAAAAAAAACATAAATAATGCCCATTTTACAGGTGACATTTTAAAGACTGAAAACACCAATGTTGGGCTTTGACTGACAGCTGGGGCATTGATCCATAAAAACCCTTTCTAAAAATAGAAATGTCTGTGGCAGCAATGCTTGCGTGAAGCATCTGGGCACACATTGTTGCAATACCGTTTCAATAGATTTTAGTTATTAACTATATCTTACAAAACAGTCTACACATAAATTTATCTTCCAAATATGGAAGAAACAAACAATGTCCCACGTTGTAGTGTCCTGCAAGTGTCACATTGATGCTTATAACAAAAAATATGGAACGCTTCACGAATTTGCGTGTCATCCTTGCGCAGGGGTCATGCTAATCTTCTCTGTATCGTTCCAATTTTAGTATATGTGCTGGCAAAGTGAGCACTTACTTTGTCTTTTTCATGATGTCCCTTTTAAAAGGTATTTTGTAAATGAAAAGAATTTCAAAATGTGCAGGAAGAAAGGGAGGAAACAGACTTACATTATCAGGGTGGATAAAGGAACAAACATTACAATTACTGTGCAAGAGGCCGTGAGAAATGTAGCGTTTCTCATGTGTGTTGTCACGTAGCCACCGTGGAGCCTGGACTAGGGTTTCTTTTTAATCAAGTCCAGCTGTTGGTCTGGGAACACACTTTTCTTGGGGTATTAGGAATATGTTTCCTTCTTTCCTGTAGTGTCTTCAAGGGCCACTTACATACCTCCTGCAGTGTCCTCGTGGACTCAGCCCCTGTAAAAATGGTAAAACAAAGAATGTAACTTGACACCATTAAGTGTTGTTTTTTAATAGATAGAGCTCTTGTTTTTAATTTGATGAACAGGAATTTTCCAACTCCAACCCTCTTTTTACAATCTGTTTTTAATTTGTAAAAATATCTGGTCCAAGTTTTAGATATAAAACTGTTTATTTTTTTTAAAGATTTTCTTATTCTCTAGTCATCATCACTGAACTCAACACATTATTTCATAGATTTCAGTACTTTTTTCATTTGCACACTTATTTTTACTACTTTGATATTAAACCTCCTATTCTACTTTTTTCTTTATCTCTTTGTAACACTATATTCTATTTCCCCTTTTGTGGAAGATCTCGTATCTTACCCTGGTTCCTTACCTAGTTATCTAACATCTGCGGTTATTCAGATTGAAACACACATATCTAAAACTTAAAATCTAATTTCTATGCATATGATAAAAATACAGTATTTGCCTTTTGGGGTCTGGGTTATCTCACCCAGAGTGATTGTTTCTAGCTCCATCCATTTACTTGCACATTTCTTTTTTCTTTTTCTTTTCTTTTTATAAAGATTTATTTATTATGTATACAACATTCTGCCTCCATGTATGCCCACACCCCAGAAGAGGGTGCCGGATCTCATTACAGATGGTTGTGAGCCACCATGTGGTTGCTGGGAATTGAACTCAGCACCTCTGGAAGAGCAGCCAGTGCTCTTAACCACTGAGCCATCTCTCCAGCCCCTCTTTTTTCTTTTTTTTAATTTACATTAATTGTTCATCAGTTGATAGAAATTGTTCTAGTTAGGGTTTTTATTGCTGTGACAAAACAGGATGACCAAAATCAAGCTGGGGAGGAAAGGGTTTATTTGGCTTACACTTCTACATTGTGGTCCATCACTGAAGGAAGTCAGAACAGCAACTCAAATAAGACAGGAACCTGGAGGCAGGAGCTGATGCAGGGGCCACGGAGGGGTGCTACTTACTGGCTTGTTCTACATGGTTTGCTTAGCTTCCTGCCTGCCTGCCTGCCCGCCCGCCAGCCCTCCCTCCCTCCCTCCCTCTCTCCCTCCCTCCCTCCCTGCCTCCCTCCCTCCCTCCCTTCCTTTATTTGTGTCTTTTCTTTGTGTCTTTCACATCATGCCTCCTGATCCCACCCATCTCCTTCCCCACCCCAAAATAAAACAAAATTTAAGAGGGAAATAAAAAAAGGGAAAAAGAAGAAGGAGAAAATCTCATTATTGAAGCTGCATTGTGACACAGTGAGACATTCAATAAACTCCTTTATTTTTACTTTTTTTTTTTGCTTTCATTGGTTAATGATCCTTTATTTTTACATGCTGACATTTATCACAAAGAATCATTAATCCGGGGGTTGGAGAGATGATTCAGAGGTTAAGAGCACTGGCTGTTCTTCCAGAGTTCCTGAGTTCAATTCCCAGAAACCACATGGTGGTTCATGACCATCTATAGTCAGATCTGGTGCCCTTTTCTGGCATGCAGGCATACATGCAGGCAGAACAATGTATATAAAATTTAAAAAAGAAAACCAGTCATTGGTCTGGTTTGAAGCCCCTTGTCTCTATTGCACCATCAATACCGGCCCTCACTGGTACTCTTCTTGGACATCCCATTGCTGCCCTGTGTTGTGGAGGTCTTTCAGCCCTGGGTCCACAGGACTGAATACCACCCCCACCCTGGGATTAGTGGGGTGGATGTTGGGGTGGGCCAACACATAACCCTGGTTCTGGACCTGGATAGCTGCAGGGTTGGTCAGCCTGCCAGTTCTCCCCAGTGTTTACCACCAGAGTGGACCCTCCAGCACTGTTCTGGCTAGGTCATTCCTCGCATCAATGAATAGGGGGCAGGACCAGTTCTCAGACTTTCATGTTCTCAGGGTCAGTTTTCCTACACCTATACTTTCAGGGCCATCTCTACTGTGTTGCCTAGGTGAGGTGTAGGGGCCACTCTCCTACATGGCTCAGCTTGCTATCTTTTAGAACCTAGGACCATTAGCCTAGGGATGGCACTATACACAATGGACTGCACTCTCCTGAAGCACAATTAATAAAAACTCAGAGACAGATACTGAGGTTCAATCTGAAGACCAGAAAAATCAAAGCAGCCAGCCATTGACTTACCTCACTCTCAGTCTGAAAATGGTGATCCTGCCCCCAGGAAACCTCAGAATGATATTGAGACTGAGATTGATAGCTGTCTGCTTCTGTTTTATAATCCTCTCTAGTTCTGAGATATAGGTTGTGCACCACTACAGCCTGGTTTCTATGGCAAGCTAGTGTGGCTACTGGGATTAAAGGTGTGTCATTGTGGCTACTGGGATTAAAGGCATGCACCACCATGCCCAGCTTTTACATCTTTTTTTATTTTTTGAAAAAAATTTTTAGAATTGAATGAAAATACAACATACATAGATCTGTAGGGCACAATTAAGGCATTCCTAAGCGGCAAGTTCATAGCACCAAGTTCCTAAATAGAAACCTGAAAAGATCTCATTAACAACTTGAGAGAACACTTGAAATCTCTAGAAAAAGAAGAAATAATATCCAAACCTAAGAAATAATCAAACTTGGGGCTGAAATCAATGAAATAAAAACAAAAAACAACAAAAAGAATCAGTGAAATGAAGAGTTCGTCCTTAGAGAAAACAAGATTGACAGCTCTTTTAACCAAATCAACCAAAAGACACAGAGAGTGGATCAAAATTAATAAAGTTATAGATGAAAAGGCAGACTCTGAGTTAATTCAGGGAATCATAAGGACTTATTTTAAAAATATGTGTTACCATGAACTTGAAAACCTAAAAGAAATTGATGAAGGTTTTTTAAAATTTATATATGACCTACTGAAGTTAAGTCATGATGAAATAAACAATTTAAACACATCCATAACCCCTAGGGAAATAGAAGTTGTAATTAAAATTCTCCCAACCAAGAACAGGCAGTAGTGGTTCACATCTTTAACCCAGCAATTGGGAGGCTAAGGTAGGCGGATCTCTGTGAGGTCAGCCTGGTCTAGAGAGTTAGTTCGAGGACAGCCAGGGAAACACACACACGCACGCACGCACGCACGCACGCACGCACGCACGCACGCACGCACACACACACACACACACACACACACACACACTGTCTCAAAAAACAAAACAAAAATCTCTCAACCAAAAAAAAAAAGCTCAAACCCAGATGGATTCTGTCTCTCCACAGAATCTCCCAGACCTTCAAAGAAAACTAACACCAGTGCAGTGCCTGTTAAATTATTCCATGAAATAGAAACTGAAGGAACATATCCTAATTCTTATTGTGAAGCCACTATTATCCTTGCACCAAAAATATACAGATGCAATAAAACAAAAGAAGTTATAGACCAATATCTCTGATGAATATAGATACAAAAATTCTCAACAAAATTCTTGCAAACTGAATTAAAAAACACATCAAAAAGATTATTCATCATGATCAAGTTGGCTTCATCCCAGTGACACAGGGATTGTTCAACATATCCTAATCAGTAAACACTGTTTGGATTTTCATTGTATTGAAATAATTTATAACAGGAATGTTTTTGAGAAATCTTTCCTTGTATTTTATTTCTTTAAAATACGTATCTAGATAAACAGATCATATTAATGCACTCTGGCATAAAGTCAGGAATGAGGACAGACATGGAGGAATAAGAAAACAGAGAAAGGTATTATATTCAACCTAAAATTAGTGACTTACTCTAAGAAATTCCTCCTCTAAGAAAGAATGGTAATACATATGGTTAACAGTAACAGTGGTTGGGGGCTGGAGAGATGGCTCAGAGGTTAAGAGCATTGCCTGCTCTTCCAAAGGTCCTGAGTTCAATTCCCAGCAACCACATGGTGGCTCACAACCATCTTTAATGGGATCTGGTGCCCTCTTCTGGCCTGCGGCATACACACGGACAGAATATTGTATACATAATAAATAAATATATTTTTAAAGACAGAGGATTTCATTATGTAGTGCTGGCTGGACTAGATCTTACTTTGTAGACCAGACTGGCCTTGAATTAACAGAGCTCTACATGCTTGTACCTCCTTAGTGCTGGGGTTAAAGGTTCTATACCTGGCTTTATTTTTATTCTTTGCCAAGTGTCCCTGCTACAGTCCTTTACTTTGGATCACAAGAACCTAGAATCAAGTGCCCTTTGGTATTGATCTAAGGTTCCCTACTAAGCATTATTTTTTCCTTTTTCTTGGATACTAGCCAAAGGCTTCAACATGCTTTCTGGGGTACTGTGGGTTTCTCAGTTCTTCAGATCTGACCATCTCCCCTTTTCCCGGCAACTGCAGGGATTTTTTTTTTTTTGAGACAGGGTTTCTTTGTGTAGCTTTGGTGCCTATCCTGGAATTAGCTCTGGTAGACCAGGCTGGCCTTGAACTCACAGAGATCTGCCTGCCTCTGCCTCCTGAGTGCTGGGATTAAAGGCGTGCGCCACCACCGCCCGGCTAACTACAGGGATTTTTAAATTGCCTGTCCAGTTGTTTTTCTTTCAAACTTTAATAAATTGTCCCTAAACTTCCATCTCAATTAATTCTGAAATTTTCTCATTAGTAAGTTCAAAAACTCAAAAAGGAAACATTGGCTTCCCTGGTTACAATGGCAATAGGAGAATTAGGCAGCTGGTCATATATTGTCTGCAGTCAGGAAGCAGTGAGAGATGGTTCCTAGTGCCTAGCATGCTTTCTCCCTTTTCGGCAGCCTTAAACCTCACCAGTGGAATGGTGCTGCCTCCTTCAGGATTGTCTTCCCTCTAGAGGAACCTCTTTCTGGAAATACCTTATGGAAAGTCTCAGAGGTTTGCTTCATTGGTGTGATTGTTCTAGGACTGGACTATGTATACCAAAAATATGTATGATTGTATTTTAAATACTGAATATAGATATGTCTGATTTGTTAACATACGCTTATTAAATATATTCATAAACACACTAACATTAAATTATTTATTTGTTATACATATTTATTAAATATCTTTAACATTAAATAACACATGTGTTAGGGCTGGAGAGATGGCTCAGCAGCCCTTGCTGCTTAGATGACCAAAGTTCAGTTCTTAGCAACTCATGACAGCTGGGAACTCCCACTCCTGGGCATCTGATGCCCTCTTCTAGACTTACAAAGTACTTCTCAGAGAAACACACACATAGAGATTAAAAAAGAAATGTGTGTATGTTACAAAGTAAATGCATGTGTTGACTTCTATGAAGACTGATGCCCTTGGCTGCACTGCCTGTGGTTTGACATCCTTATGCTGTAAAACAGCTCAGAGAATGTGGGTACCTCATAGTATTTCATGCTTCTGTTTTTATAGCTTTTAATAGATCCAAATAATGTTAGAGATCATATTATGAAATGTTGCAAGAGGCGCGCGGGCTTGCTCTTGGTCCCGGTGGCCACCCTGCTCCTGCCGCCCGGTGTCTGGCTAGCTTACACCCGAAATAATTTCACGGAAACTGTATTTATTTAAATACTGCCTCGCCCATTATCTCCAGCCCTTATTGGCTAACTCTCACATATTATTTTATCCCATCTCCATTAATGTGTATCACCACTTGAGTTGTGGCTTACCGGCATGAGTCTAACCAGTGTCCATCTTGTGCTGGAGAAGCATGGCGTCTGCCACACTGCCTTCTCTCTCACAGTATTCTGTTCTGTCTACTCCGCCCACCTAAGGGCTGCCCTATCAAAAGGCCAAGGCAGTTTTTTTTTTTTTATTTATTAATGGTAATCACAGCACACAGAGGGGACTCCCAAATCATCCCTGAGGACCCTCCTACACCAATGAAATTGCTTTGCTGCTGCAAAAATGAGAGATGTACATTCATGGCAGAAGTAGGGTATGGTAGCTTGATTGATTAGCCAGTAATATGGTTTACAGAGAGAGTGCATTGCAGTTGTCATTGATGTCATTGATTCTGAGACACTAATTTATGTACTAGATTTACAAGACTTTTGTGTTTGGTAAAAAAAAAATTAGAATGTTCTCATCTAGAAAGAATTGCAGCTTGAGTGAGGAAACGACAGCCACAGCCTCACCAACTTTCATACTTTGAAGGGATGAGGGGGTCTTTTGGCTCTCCATCCCTAAGAACCCCTTAGGGGAACTTACTATTTCTGCAAAATATCAATACTGTGATTTGCCCCTTGCAGGAATAAAGATAATTCTTTGAAAATAGAAAAATGCTATCTGATAAAATGTTGCATCTTTGCTGGGAAAATACCCTTTTCAAAATAACTGTCTGTGGAGATGATTATCATTCACCTGTCAACGGACTGATCATGTCATATATTATACTAAAATTTTTAAGAATTAAAGTGTGTATATTTGATTCTGAGTGTGAGAAACTTAAAAGCTCAATAAAGAGGCATGAGAAGTGTGAGCACAAAATAATTATGGATTTGTAGAAATTAGGAATATGAAATACTTGATAATTTTGTAAAAATTGGTGATTTTAGATTTTGAAATTGAAGAAAAATGTTGAAGACCATGATTCTACAATTATTTTTCCAATTAGTAATTTATGTATATTTTGTTTGTTTTAAATATCTTAAAAGAAAGAAACCTTGAACCATGTGGCTCTTTTTTATTTTTTGAAAAGGGATTTAAATTCTGGAACACTATTGTTATACATTTTAAATTTAAAAATGTTATGTTCAATTAACTGGAAAGTACTTGAATAGTCTGTAGGTATTAATGTTACAGTAAGCAATATGATTAGTAAAACTAAGGTGAAAATAAGGAGAGAATCAAAGACCTTTGTGACTAGAACTGCTGGTTTTCAATACTTTTAAAAAATTTTTATTTTATGAGCATAGATGTTTTGCCTGCTGTATCCCCTTGGGAGGTGTTGGGTCCACTGAAACTGAGGCTGCGGACAGCTGTGAGCTGACATGTGGTTGCTGGGAATTCAACTCAGGACCCCTGGAAGAGCAGACAGTGCTCCTAACTGCTGAGCCATCTCTCCAGCCCTGAACTGCTGGTTCTCAATTTTGTATTCCTAGTATTTGCCCAGAGCCTGGCTTCAGGAGATGTTTACTAGATGCTGTTTGAGTAGATGAGTAGCTGAAAATGATCAGATAGTGGCTCTCAAGAAAGTTAAAGCCCTCTGATATAATGAGTTCATAGAAAAGCAGAGCAAAGACTATATAAGAGTTCTGTGCCCAGTGATTATGATTTAAAAGTATTAGAATCTGGAGGGCACACTACTATATGTGGAGCGCTGTTATCAGAAATTATAGCTGCTAAGCAAGGTAAGGTCTTCTGAGGAAAGTTGGACATGAACAACCCCTACAGGATTGGCCGGATTTGGATGGAATACGGGAGTCTTCCTGAGTGAGGAAAATGTCATGACTAATAATAGGGTGAGAAAGTGTGTTGATGGAATTGGAAACTGCTAACCTCTATGGGTGGAGTTAGTCAGGGGAGCTAGGTTCCCATTCAATACCAAAGTGGCTTTCCTGAGTGCTACAGCCATGTCTACCTGCCAGGAGACAGCCTGTTTGCTCAGACGGTTTGACAGATGTATAGATAGTAGGAAACGAAGCTTTTAATGTCAGTAAGGCTTCCCTGGGAAGGCTAGAAAATTAGCATGACTTTGATCATTACAACTCACAATCCATAGTCTTAAATAAAGCAGCCTTGCTTTGAAGGCTGTAAGACAGGCTTGCCTTTCTTTAGTACACTGGTTGCCACTTTCTCTGCTCACCTACCCTCTATTTCTTCAGCACACTGAGCTGCCAGAATCACTGGTTATTTACTTGTTAAAGCATTTATCTTTTGAGAAGGCCTATGGTCAGCTTAGCACAAGTGCATTATTCCTTAGGATGGAGAAGTAGATAAGAGGAGCAGAAGCTCAAGGCAGGCCCAGTGCAGTAGAAAAACATTGCCAGAGCCCTGCAGGGTGAGGAGCAGGCCAGAGAAGAGGCTTGAGGAAGCATGTAGACACCATCTGAGTAGCTGCCTCATTCTGTAAGTCAGAGTCAGGAGCATGGAATGATGAAGTGGGAGGAAAATCCAACATCACTTGATACAGCTTTTTGTCTTTAAAGGCAATATTTAGATAAAAAATAGAAAAAATAGTACATAAACTTATACAACATAAAATAATTCCAAATAGAACAGTGGTATTAAATAATTAGAAATGAATAATAAAATTTGTAGTTTTCATGCATTCTTGGTTGAATTATGATAGTGTTAGGAGGTTATGTTAAAACATATTATTGCTTGGATTATTTCATCTTTAGCCAGTATTTAAATGTTGGACCTGGTTTGGTATACTTTAATTTTTTTTAGCTAAGAATAGTTAATGCTACATATTTCTAGAATTATTTTATAGAACATTTTCTTAACATGCCTCAACATTAATATGCCCATAGGAATATTGCATTAAAGTATAACGAGATGGTCAGGTGTAGTGACACAGTTTTAACACCAGGACCTGAGAGGCAGAGGCAGGTGGACCTCTGAGTTTAATTAAAGCCAGCCTATTTTCTTATATAATAGAACCTATCTTGAAAACAAGAGCAACAACAACAACAAAAAAAAAAAAAAGAGGAAAGAAAGAATGAAGAAGGCTGGAGAGATGAGAGAGTACTGGCCTTACAGATCCACGTCGGAACGCAGCGGGTGTGTCAGGTGGCTCAGAGCCACGTGTAAATTCAGCGGAAGGCAGAGCCTGACACCTTTGGTCTCTGTGGGTAACTATTCTGGCATTCATATGTATGTATTATATTAATCATGTGTGTAAATTACACTGTATATATTACATCACGTGTGTAAATTACACGTGAAAACAAGGGGACACTTGAAGTGCAGGGATGTGGGAGGAAAGAATAAGGGAGAAAAGGGGAAGAAGAATGACTAAAATTATGTATGTAAATGTTATAATTAAGCCTGTTAACTTCATCACAGACTACCGCTGCCAGGAAAGCAGTTAGGTAAACTGCAGGTCTTCACCTCTTCCATTCTTCCAAGGATAGTTCCAAGTTTTATCCCCAGCTCTGGAGCAGAGCACCATCAGCAGCCTCCTCTTACCTGGTCTCTAGGCTCCTACCCATCTAGTCCCACAGATCGTTCCCTCCTAGCCACCCTTACCTCACTAGTTGCTTTGTCCCAGCCCCCAACTCCAGCAGATGGTCACCATAGAAACACATAGGCCCCTGCTGTAGGAAGCAGGTAGGCCAATTGCAGATCACATCTCCCTCTGTTCCTCCAGACCCAGTGCCCTAGTCTTACTTGCACCAGTGCAGCAGAGCACTGCAGCATCCTCTGCACAACCTCATCTCCAGTGTATCCCACAGACCATTCCCTTCTAACCTCTCCCACCCGAGCAGTTGCTGTATACCAGCCCCAGCTCTTGCAGCCCCTCCGTGGGAACCCACCGGCCTCTTCTGCCAGGGAAGCATGCAGGGCAACTGCAGATCTTTACATCTTTCTATGTTCCTTCCAAGTCCAGTCCCCACCTCTGCAGTAGGATGCCTTTCCAAACCCCCTGACCCTCCATTTCTGGGGATTATACATAGCTTCCTTTCATACTACTTATTGCTTTGTTCCAGCCCCCAAATCTAGCAGTCAGTCCCTGTGAACCCTCAGATCACTTTCACCAAGAAAGTAAGTACACTAACTGTAGGTTACCCTCTGTCTCCATTCCTCTTGTCCAATTCCCCTGGTCTCATTCCCAACTCCTCAGCAGACCTTCTGCTTTGGCCTCTCCCCACTCTCTGTCCCCATTCCCAGGGGAGTAACTAAACAAATTTTGGGGGAATGCCCTTCTTTCCTCCTCTTGTGATCCCCTGCACTGCTTCAGTCAATCCCCATTCTTAAGTTACAGGTCTTAATGCTCAGAAACACATTTAAAGTCGAACTCCTAGTGCCCACACCTCTTAGGACCCCAGAAGATTCTCCTATAGGCAGCACACAGCCACCATGCTCTCCTGTAAGCCATAGAGGAACCAGATAACAAGGAACAAAACACCCACCTGAAAAGACATCACTAAATATTAGCACCTAGAACTACAGTATTTCTAATCCCAGATTCCTAGATGCCACTGGAAAAACAGTAAGACCCAGGACAATATGTCTCACTAGAGTCCAGAAATCCTACCATAGCAGGCCCCAAATATTCCAGCATAGATGAGGAACAAGAGAAAGCTTTGAACAGCCGGTATGAAGATGATAGAGGTCCTTAAAGAGGAGATGAATGAATCCTATAGACAAACCCAGTACAACACAAACAACAGGAGGAAATGAATAAAACTATTTAAGATCCTCCTCTACTTTTTCTCTGTCCTCCTGACACTAATCACTTGACTTGCTCTGATACCTTTTCTTTCTTGTCAATCTATATTAGTGTTCTCCAGAGAAACAGAATTGATGGAATGGATATGTATGTATGTATGTATGTATGTATCTCATTAATGCAATTTGATTGAATTTATTATTTTATTATTTTTTAAGGTTTTTGAGACAAGGTCTCACTATGTACCCTTAGGGAGCCTGGGACTTCCTATATAGACCATGCTGGCCTCCAGCTCATAGAAATCTGCCTTCCTTGTACTGGGATTAAAGGCATGCACTACCATGCCCTGCCTCATAAAGGTGATTTTAAATAATTATATCAATATCTCAGGCACAGTTTAGTTTTATTATTTTTATGTGTTTGTGTGAGTTAATGTGCACTGTATGTGTGTGGGATCCTGCAGAGGCCAGAAGAGAGTGTTGAATTCTCTAGAACTGGAAGTTATAGGTGGTTGTGAGCTGCTGTGTGGTTGCTGGTAAAACTGAATTCAGGTCTTCTGAAAAATCAATAAGTGCTCAACTGCTGAGCCCTCACCTCATCTCCACAAAGAGAATTTAGTAGATTGGCTTACATGGTATAGGCATGGTGTAGTCCAACATGGTGTAGTCTAAACACTGAAGAGGCTGACAACTCAGTAGTGCTCAGTCCCTGTTGGCTGGATGCCTCAGTAGTCCCTGTCTGGCACTGATGGTGGACTGCTAGTCTTTAGTTTATGTTGGAAAACCAAAGAAACTGAATTCCATGTCAGTGATGAATGGCAACAGAAGTGGTAGCTTCAAAGCAGGTGGACTTAACAGCAAAGATTAAAGGTGGGCAGGCAAAAGTAGCATTGCTTTTCCCTTGGACCTTAGATCTGGGATATCTCCAAAGGGGAGAGTCATATCCTATCAGTTAATCTTCCCAGGAGATACTTTAACAGACTCACTCCAGAAGTATGTCACTTAGTTGATCCCATAACCAATCAATTTGACAACCAAGATAAACTATCACACATACTCTTGTTTGTTTATTTATTTATCTTGAAAATAGGTTCTAACAGTGTAGCCCAACTGGTCTGGAACTGGCTGTGTTGACCAGACTGACCTCAGACTCGTAGAGATTCACCTGCCTTCTACCACCTGTCTCTTTCTATAGCCCTGGCTGTCCTAGAACATGCTGTGTAACTCTGTCCTGGAACTTGCAGAGATATACCTGCCTCTACCTCCCCAGTGTTGGGATTAAAGGTGTGCACCATCCCCCACCATTTTTTTAAAAAGATTTATTTGTTATGTATATAACATTCTACCTCCATGTATGCCCACATGCCAGAAGAGGGCGCCAGATCTCATTACAGATGGTTGTCAGCCACCATGTGTTTGCTGGGAATTGAACTCACGACCTCTGGAAGAGCAGCCAGTGCTCTTAACCACTGAACCATCTCTCCAGCCTCCCCCAGCCAATTTTTTAGATGACTTCTTGTGCCATTGAAATCCTTCAGAAAATTCTAGTTGTGCTGCCTTGAAGTGTTTTTAATATTAAAAACAGTTATAATATTTAAGGATTTGGATTTAGTTTACTCTGAGGTGTTTGTGTGTTTTTGTGGTGGTGCACTTTGGTAGTGTGTGTAGTCTGAGAGAGATAGGGCTGTAGTTTCATTCTCTGATATGTGGAAAACCGCTTAGCTGCACTGTTTGTTTATAAGTTGTCTCCCCCACAGTGTTTGTCTCAGACCACTTTATTAAAACTTAGCTGCCTTTGTTTCTAGACCCTCTAGTCTGTTGCATCAGGGTACACATTTACTTCCATGCTAGTGACACGCTGTCTGTTATCCTGTGACTCTGGAGTAGAATTCAGTCCAGGAACTGTGCTATCACCCAGTGGCTCTGCCTGTCTGGGGTTGCTTTATCTATGTGGGGTCTTTGTGCTTTTGTCTGAAATATTGCATATTTTTTTCTAACTCTGAAAAAAGCCATTGAGATTTCGAGTAGGATATCATTGAAATTGTAGACTGATTTTGATAATAAAGCCATTTTTGCATTATTAATTTTTCTAATTCATAAACTTTAGAGGGTTTTTTCCATGTTCTAGTGTTTTTAAGTTTCTCAAAATAATTTTTTTAGGGGGCTAGAGAGATGGCTTAGCGTTTAAGAGCACAGACTGCTCTTCCAAAGGACCTGTGTTCAGTTCCCAGCACTCACATGGCAGCTCACAACTGTCTGTATCTCCAGTTCTAGGGGATCTGACACCTTCACACCAATGTACATAAAATAAATTTAGAAAAAAGGAAAAAAATTAGGTCAAGGAAACAAGCTCCACCAGGAGCAGAAGCCAGGAGCAAATCCAGCCCTGGGAGCCAACCCAGTCCTGGGACACTGGCAGACCAGGATTGAGCCAACGACCTGACTCAGAGTCCACAACCTCCACCAGAACCATAGTGGGACTGAACCAGTTACCTAAGACAAAGAGAGAACAAGCTCCACCAGAAGCAGAAGCCAGGAGCAAACCCAGTCCCGGGACACGAGCGGATCAGGATTGACCCCGTGACCAGATCCAGAGCCAGCGATCTCCACCAGAACAGGTCTGACTCCAAGCCAGGGACTTCTGCAAGAGGAGATCCAGACCAAGATTTACAGAAACAGATCAAAGCCAGCAGCCTAGACCAAAGTAGGCTTGAGACAGCAAACACCAAGGGAGCAGACCAAAACACTGGAGCACTGAGCTACCTCCAGAAACAGGAATAACCAACGAAGTAACTCGAACTGGGACACTGACTGTACCACAAGGAAAACCATCTTAGCTTTCTATCTACTGGCACCTAGAGGATTATTCAACAGAATCTCAGACAGCACCAACCACACCTATTAGAGGAAAAGATGAGTAGAAAAGGTAAGATCACAAGCTACACCACAAAGAACAACACAATACCAGCAAAACCCAAAGACCCTACAAAAGTAAGATCTGAACAACCAAATATGTATGACCCAGAATGAAGGCGTAAGTCATAAAACAATCTGCACCAGTATGAAATCGTAATTAATAAAATGATTATTTATTTAAAGGGAAAAAACTTACAGATCACCGTCCCAGACAACAGCCCTCTGCGCAATCAGGAATGAAGTCTAACAGCCGGAGACCGGAAGCAAGAGAGAGCGAGCACACAGCTGCTGCTGCTTTTTAAAAACTAAAGACACCATGCCCCAGTGGGCTGGTATCTTAAAGGCTATTGGCTGAAGGAGTGGAAGTAGCTCCCACAGCACCTCCCCCTTTTGTTTACGTAAGAGAGTTCCAAACCCAATACAAAACAATATACATTAGGAACAGATATCAAGTATAAGATTAGAATTAAAATCAGCATAAACAATATCAAGCAAGGAACATATGCTAAATGTTTTAATGAACATTCTATCCTAAGGAGTCTAAGTCTTGTATTGGAGATGGCTTGGTTAGATCATAAGAGGATGGTAACTATGATTATCTAGTCTTCAACCCTATCGAAGGCCTGAGAAGGGAGATAATATTACTTGAGCAGGCAGGAAGTACAATCAAGTAGCTTCCAAAGCGAGTGATATATGACAGAGACAATTAGCCACCTGAGCAATTACCCAAAGTCTCATTTTGCAACGTTGAAGCAACCAACTTTGGCTATGGCCTAGAATAACTGACAGACCATTTTCAAAGGCAAGAAATGTTTCAAAACCGTCTTACTCTGTCTTGGCAAGATTTGACAGTCCTGTTTATCCATTTCTGGATACTATATCTTGTCAGTGGTTGAGGCATGGGCATTTCTTTGCCCAAAGGCCAGTTTTTTGCCAAGAAGAAGACAGGCTCCAAGTGGAGTGTCTTTGGTGCTCAACATTCTCTCGGGAATATATAGGTGCTGCCAGGAGTAATTATGTCTCATGTCAAATAGTGATGAAAACTAAATTAACAGGAGATAGCAACCACTGGTCATTAATATCCCTTAATGTAAATGGACTCAACTCACCCATAAAAAGGCACAGGCTAACAGATTGGATACAAAAACAGAACCCATCCCTCTTCTGCATACAAGAAAGGCATCTCTCAACCTCAAAGACAGACATCATGTCAAAGTAAAAGGTTTGGAAAAAATATACCAATCAAATGGACCTAAGAAACAAGCGGGTGTAGCTATCCTAATATCTAACAAAATAGACTTCAAGCTAAAATCAGTCAAAAGAGACAAAGAAGGACATTTCATATTAGTCACAGGGAAAATCCATCAAGAGGAAATTTCAATAAACATCTATGCCCCAAATACAAGGGCACCTTTATATGTCAAAGAAACACTTCGAAAGCTTAAATCATATATTAAACCCCATACACTGATAGTGGGAGACTTCAACACCCCCTTCTCACCACTGGACAGGTCAATCAGGCAAAAAATGAACAGAGAAATAAGAGAACTAACAGATGTTATGACTCAAATGGACTTAACAGACATCTATAGAATATTCCATCCAAACAGAAAAGAATATACCTTCTTCTCAGCACCTCATGGAACCTTCCCAAAAATTGACCACAAACTCGGTAACAAAACAAACCTCAACAAATACAAAAAAATTGGAATAACCCAATATACCTTATCAGATCACCATGCTTTAAAACTAGTGGTCAACAGCAATACTAATTCCAGAAAACCCACAAACACATGGAAATTAAACAGTGCTCATCTGAATAATCAATGGGTCAAAGAAGAAAGGAAAGGGGAAATTAAAGACTTCCTAAACTTCAATGAAAATGACCACACAACATACCCAAATTTATGGGACACAATGAAGGCAGTGTTAAGAGGCAATTTCATAGCACTAAATGCCTACATAAAGAAGCTGGAAAAATCCCACACTAGTCAATTAACAGAACAATTGAAAACTTTAGAACAAAAAGAAGCAAACTCACCTAAGAGAACTAGACGGCAGGAAATAATCAAACTGACAGCTGAAATCAACAAACTAGAAACAAAGAAAACAATACAAAGAATCAATGAGACAAAGAGTTGGTTCTTTGAGAAAATCAACAAAGTAGACAAACTTTTATCCAAACTAAGGAAAAGGCAGAGAGAGAATATCCAAATTAACAAAATCAGAAATGAAAAGGGGGACATAACAACAGACATGGAGGAAATACAGAGGATCATCAGGTCATATTTTGAAAACCTGTACTCCACAAAATTGGAAAACTTAAAGGAAATGGACAACTTTCTGGATAAATATCACTTACCAAAATTAAATCAAGACCAGATAAACAAATTAAACAGACCTATAACTGCTGGAGAAATAGAAACAGTCATCAAATGTCTCCCAACCAAAAAAAGCCCAGGACCAGAACTTCTGGAGGCATCACAATCCTTGACTTCAAACTCTACTACAGAGCTACAGTACTGAAAACAGCCTGGTATTGGCATAATAACAGACAGGAGGACCAATGGAACCAAATAGAAGACCCGGATATCAATCCACACAATTTCGAACATCTGACATTTGATAAAGAAGCAAAAAATATCAAATAGAAAAAAGAAAGCATATTTAACAAGTGATGCTGGCATAACTGGATATCAACATGTAGAAGAATGAAAATAGACCCATATTTATCACAATGCACAAAACTCACGTCCAAATGGATCAAAGACCTTAACATAAAGCCAGCCATACTGAACCTTATAGAAGAGAAAGTGGGAAGTGCACTTGAACACATTGGCACAGGGAAACACTTCCTAAATAGAACCCCAGCGGCACAGACACTGAGAGAAACAATTAATTAATGGGATCCCCTGAAACTGAAAAGCTTCTGTAAAGCAAAGGACACGGTCAGTAAGACAAAAATGACAGCCTACAGAATGGGAAAAGATCTTCCCTAACCCCACATCAGACAGAGGTGTGATCTCCAAAATATACAGGGAACTCAAGAAATTGGACACCAAAAGAACCCATAATCCAATATAAAAATGTAGTACAGACCTAAACAGAGAACTCTCAACAGAGGAATCTAAAATGGCTGAAAGACACTTAAGGAAATGTTCAACATCCTTAGTCATCAGAGAAATGCAAATCAAAACAACTCTGAGATTCCATCTTACACCTGTAAGAATGGCCAAGATCAAAAACACTGATGACAACTTATGCTGGAAAAGGGAACACTTCTGCATTTCTGGTGGGAATGCAAACTGGTACATTCCCTATGGATGTCAGTGTGGCGATTTCTCAGAAAATTAGGAAACAACCTTCCTCAAGACCTAGTAATACCACTTTTGGGTATATATGCAAAGGATGCTCAATTGTGCCAGAAGGACATGTGCTCCACTATGTTCATAGCAGCTTTGTTTGTCATAGCCAGAAACTGGAAACAACCTAAATGCCCTCGATTGAAGGATGGATAAAAAATGTGGTACATTTACACAATGGAGTACTACACAGCAGAAAAAAACACGACAGCTTGAATTTTGCAGGAAAATGGATGCAACTGGAAAGCATTATTTTGAGTGAGGTAACGCAGACACAGAAAGACAATTATCACATGTACTCACTCACAGGTGGTTTTTAAACATAAAGCAAAGAAATCCGGCCTACAAACCAGAATCCCAGAGAACTTAGACAACAATATGGACACTAAGAGAAACTTACGTAGATCAAATCTACATGGGAAGTAGAAAGTATAAAAAGACAAGTTCTCCTGGGTAAATTGGGAACATAGGGACCTTGGGGGAGGGTTGAAGGAGGGAGGGGAGTGGCAAGGAGGGGAGCAGAGAAAAATGTAGAGCTGAATAAATATCATGAAAAAAAATAAAAAATATAATAAAATAAAAAATTAGATTATTTTAATTCAGATGCATGAGTGTTTTGTCTCCACACATGTCTGTGTACCATGTGTGTGTCTGTGGTGATCAAAAGAGATCATTATGTTCCCTGGAACTGCCTTATGGGTGCTGGGAACTGAAGCTAGCTTGTAACCAGTGAGCCATCTCTGCAGCACCCAGCTGTTTTATTAAGTGCCTTAAAGTTTCATTGTGGAGGCTTTCACTTCTTTAGCTAGGTTTATTCCTAGATATTTAGAAAGACTATTACTAATGGGATTTGTTTCCCTGGTTTCTTCGTTGGAGAGTTCAATCTCAGTCAATTTTAAGTGCTTATCAAGTGTACGAATTCTGAGGGGGCTCTAAGTTTAAGTGCAGGTTGGATAAGGATTGCAGATAAGGATAACATGACTTCATTTTGTTCTTATAAGTGTAATCTTTGGGAGATGGGGTTTCACTAGATGGTAAAGTCTATGGAGGGCTTGGTTGTGCCTCGGTTGGCTGCAGTCAAGGGTCCTCTGTATTACACCTTCTAAGTGCTAGCATCCTAGATGCTGACAACATTCCTGCCTTGTATCAATAATTGTATTCATGATGATAGATTCTCAGTTAATGTCTACAAACAAAGTTAGATCTTTGTTTGCTTTTTGAACATTTTGGTGATGGGATGTGGGGTAGGAAAATTAAGTGTATAGACTGAGGCATGTAGATTGAGGGTTGGATTTCAAGATACTCTTTTCCTGGACCTCTGGCTTGTTTCTTTCTTTCTGCATAACCACTCTTCTCTGTAGCGTGGAGAGAGTATATCAGGATACGACCTGAAGTTTTATTAGTTGCACAAGTCTACCCACACTAGACCCATGAATGTTACTAGAAGTCAGACATCTAAGTTCTGCAGCTAGTTAAACATGGTTTAAAATGAAGAATTTGGTTTCAGGCCTCAGGTAATGCAGATCTCTAACATATCTATTAAGTAATAAATCAAATATGAAAATGTTATTAAAAATTTCAATTTTATATCAGAATGGCTATCTTTTCATAAATATTTCAAGTTTTAGCAGTGTTTTATGTAAATAGATGGTAAAAATTCATTCTGTTATCTCTGGGTCTGCACCTCACCTCATTTAGAAATAACTTCCTGCAGAGGGACATACACTGAATATATGGGTATTAAATTCTTAATCCCCATCGCAGTTTTCATGTACTTTAAAATATTAATGACTTGATTATATAAGTCATACATATAAGTCCATATATTGAATGTCACTGCTAGGGACTGAGTTAAATGCAAGTTTATCTTCTTACTGCCTTACCTACTCTCTGGACCTGAATTTGTCTTTGCAGATCTACTTCCCAGAGGCAATTCTCATAACTAGTTGTTTTGTTTGTACTACTACAGATCATCTGTACATTTAAATATTTTACCCATAATTATTAAATTATGTGTATATGTATACATGCTCATGAAATAGTATTTTTATATTCTTCTGTCCTGTTCCTTTTTCCCTTCTATAGCTTAATTTTTTCATATCTCTTCATTGATAATCACCTATTATTTGACCACTTTATTTTTAATATTTACATACTTAGAAAAATGTTTATATGTATTTATTTTGTGTGTGTGTGTGAGAGAGAGAGAGACAGAGAGACAAAGTGAGTGAGAGCATGTGCTTTGGGTTCTAGGCTTCCTGGTAGTTTCTTTTTTTTGCCTTCCCAAATTTAGATATCTTAATTTAGTTCTCCAAGGTTGTGAAAATACACTGTTTATATAATGAATATCTATTTCCTTGTAATTTTATTTTTTTGGTTTTTCAAGACAGGGTTTCTCTGTAGTTTTGGAGCCTGTCTTGGAACTAGCTCCCATAGACCAGGCTGACTTTGAATTCACAGAGATTCACCTGCCTCTGCCTCCTGACTGCTGGGATTAAAGGTGTGCATCACCATTGCCCGGCATAATTTTTGTATTTTCTTAGATTGCTAATTGTCTTTTAACTTTATTATGTACTTAAACATGTTACATAGAATTTTAATTATGTATATTTTATCTTATAAATTTTCATTATTCAATTGTTCTTTGAAAGGATTTTCACTAAAGTACTCATTTTTACATTAAATTTTTTATCAAATTAGATTTAGTTTTAGTATAAGCATATCCATTCTATTTTCTTAGATTTATTTTTACATATTTTAATGTTTGCTTTCATATGTGTAATGTGCACCATGTATGTTCCTAGTACCTGAAGAATCCAGAATATGGCATTAGCTCCTGTGAAATTGAAGTTACAGACATTTGTGACTGCCATGTATGTGCTGGGAACTGACCTCAGAGCCTCTGCAAGAGCAGTTCTCTTCACCACTAGGCCATCTCTTCAGCCCTTCCATTTTCATTTTTATTTCAAGATAGCTACCCATCTTTTTTGCACTGATGCAAAAAAGTTTTATCTTTAATATGTTGTAAATTTTCATGCTATTTATATAAATCTAAATGTAAATTTGAAATTTACCTTTATTATAAATAATATGCATATTATTTATAATGCAACCATATTATTTTCTGATTATTATTTCAGAATTATTATCTGATATTCATTTTATTTATAATAAAGTAAGCATTATAATTACATGTTTTTGCACGAGTTGGATTAATTTTCTTCATTGCTTCTACTTTATTTTATTTTATTAATGGTTATTAAAGCAGGGTTCTGTACATGCTGCTAAAGTGCTCTACCACTGAACTATTTCCATAGCCTCTGCTTTTTTATTTACACTGTTCAGTTGTCTTGGGTACTAACTTGAGAATCAAGATGCCTAGTGTCTTTGCTACTTTTCTATTACTGTGAAAAGACACCATGATCAAAGCACCTTACAGAAAAGAGAGTTTATTGTTGGTATATAGTTCAGAGGATAAGTCCATGACCACCATGGTAAGGAGCATGGCAGCATGCAGGCGGGCATGGTGCTGGAGCAGAAGTAGAGAGCTTTCTTGATCTGTAAGCCTGATGCAAAGAGAAATAATGGAATGGCATGCTGTGGGCTTTTGAAACCTCGAAGCCCACCCTCATTTTATACCTTCTCCAAAAAAGCCAACCCTCTTAATCCTTTCTAAACAGTTCTACCAACTGGGAATCAAGCATTCAAATATATGAGCCTATGGGAACTATTCTTACTTAAACCACCACATCTAGTTAAAATGTATCTTGATATTTTGTTGGTATTGTATTACTCATGAAAAATAAGGTATAAATAGAGCATTGATACCTTAGTGTTGTTGAGTCTTTCTGCGCAAAATAGAATAGACAGTATTTATTCTGTTCAAATATTTATTCTGTTCATTTTAGTAGCAATAAAATATTTTTACTTATTGATTTTTTTTTGTTTTTTTTGAGACAGGGTTTCTCTGGGCTTTGGAGCCTGTCCTGGAACTAGCTTTTGTAGACCAGGCAGGTCTCGAACTCACAGAGATCCGTCTGCCTCTGCCTCCCGAGTGCTGGGATTAAAGGCGTGCACCACCACCGCCCAGCTACTTATTGATCTTGTACTTTTTGATAACTATATTCTTAGATCACCTATCTTTGTTGCTTTAGTATTTGGAATAGTTTTCTCCTTATTCATTGTCTAAATAACCATTTATTTATTATTGTTGGAAGTTCCTTGGCAGTTTAATGGTTATAAAAACAAGACATTCCATTTTCAAAACTTAGTTTGCTTTTAAAGCAATTGTTATTTGTTTTCCTAAGATTTATCATTTATTTATTTGTGTGTCTGTCAGTGTATTTGTCTGTGCGTATATGTTCATGTGAGTGCCAGAAGAGAGTGTGGTGTCCCTTCCAGCTTCAGTTTACAGGTGATTGTGAGCCACTTGGTGTGGTGCTGAGGGACTAGACTTGGTCTTCCTCAAGAGCTTCTAACTATGGAGCCACCTCTTCAGCTCCTCTTAAAGAACAATTTAAAAGCAACCTTATGCTTTTTAAAAGAATTTGTGTGTGTGTGCATGCATACAGGTGCCTATAGAGGCCAAAAAAGTTTGTCAGATCCCCTGGATCTGTAGTTACAGGTGTTGTGATCCATTCGATATGGGCTCTGGGAACTGAACTCTGGTTCTCTACAAAGGAAACAAGTGCTTTTAATTGCTGAGCTGTCTCCCTAGCCCCTAGAGTAGTATTTTATTTTTTTTTATTTTTTTCCATACATTGTTTTGTTTTATTTTTTCCATTCAAGAACATAATTAAAGAAATAAAATTTTTTTTCCTTTCTTCCCCTTCTCCCGGTCCCCTCCCACTACCTCCCCACCCCTCCTTCCATCCCCCTTCTTCCTTGAAAGAGGGCATGGTGCCCTGTCCTGTTGGAAGTCCAAGGCCCACCCCCATCCCTTAGAGTAGTATTTTAAAGATGACCATATGCATCCTTAATGGTTTACTGAGAGTATGGAACCACTCAACTCAAAGATGAACAACGTAGTAGCGTAGTTCACCACCACCTCTAGTTCTTTATGATATTTTGTGCAATACATTTTAAACTCCACAAGTTTAATTTTTTGCTGTAATCAGTCATGTGTCACAAAATTGAGAGAAGAAAGTATATGTTTTGAGTATTCACAATTTTACCTTTCTTTTTTTCTTTCTTTCTTTCTTTCTTTCTTTCTTTCTTTCTTTCTTTCTTTCTTTCTTTCTTTCTTTCTTTCTTTCTTTCTTTCTTTCTTTCTTTCTTTCTTTCTTTCTTTCTTTCTTTCTTTCTTTCTTTCTTTCTTTCTTTCTTTCTTTCTTT
>PVIU01018277.1:0-26659 GCA_004026605.1 Ondatra zibethicus
ATAATGATCAGATGGACTAACTGGACTGTAACAAAACTGAGAAAGCTTGTGCTCTTCCAAAGACATTTCTGAGAAGACTGGGAGGGAACTCTTTGATGAAGACTCTATCTGAGGTATATGAAGAGCGGTGGTAACCCAGATGTGAGAAAATATTGTAATTCACTCAAAGACAAATGAATGGACTTTTCACTAGAAAGAGAGCACAGGTTGTAGATAAAAAGTGTGTGCTTGATGGTTTTATGTCAACTTGACACAAACTAAAGTCATCCAAGAGGAGGGAACTCAAGGAAGTGCTTCCGTAAGATTGGCCTTTATACAATTCTGTAGCGTATTCTTATAATTAGTGACTGATGGGGGATGATCTACCCCATTGTGGGTGGTGCCGCCCCTGGGCTATGAGTCCTGGGTTCTGTAAGAAAGAAGGATGAGCCAGCCACAAGGATCAAGCCAGTGAGCAGCATCCCTCCATGATCTCTGCATCAGCTCCTGCCTCCAAGTTCCTGCCCTGTTTGAGTTCTTGTCCTAAGTTCTACCACTGATGAACCGTGGTGTAGAAGCATAAGCCAAATCGACCCTCTCTCCCCAAGCTATTTTGGTTAGGGTGTTTCATCACAGCAGTAGTAACCCCTACTAAGACAGGGTGTGAAAAGATGTTTGACCCCATCAGTGTCAGGGAACTATGAATTCGAAACATAATATCAGGTACATATCTGACTTGGGGCCACGGGACCTCCCCTATGCCTCACACAGATTATGGGAAGAGTGAGTCATGTAGGAAGAGAGTCTGGCGGCCATTCCACTCCACCTAAGAGCAATGGTATATGGGACATCTGTCCGGCTATACGTGGACACAGATACAGCAATTCTAGTTGTAACCACCAGTATCTGGAAGAAGTGCAAGTGTCACTATAGGGAGTGGGACACCTGTGGGACACCCAGTGTAGATCATGGCTAAGTAATAAAAAGGAATAGGTCCTCCCTGTGTGATGCCAAGTACTACAACATGGACAGATTTCAATATGAATGTGCTGAGTGGAAGCAACAGAAACGGGTGAGTTTCTGACGTCTGCAGGCCTGGAGAGCAGGTCTGGGGTGAGGGCAAAACAGGGGGCAAGAGGCTGCCTTTGCTGAGAAGGAGAGGGGTACTTTTTATTGTGTAGAGTGCAGTGAGGATCTCAGATGGTGTGTGTGTGTGTGTGTGTGTGTGTGTGTGTGTGTGTGTGTGTGTAACACACCTAAAAATATACAGGGCAGCACACACCGTTTATAAGTTGCTGAATAGTTCCACCCAAAGAATACGGCGAGCTGAATTATTCCCCGAGACTTTCCGAGATGCCCGTAAAGGCTCTACTGAAGCTCCCGCTGAAGAGACAAAGCCACTCTTCTCTCATCTTTGTCTTCATCATATTCCTTGGGTCCCAAGAGACATTCTATGCACCAAACCCCAAGCTGTGGCTTGAATTTGCTCTGCTCCGCAGGGGCAACCAGGTCATCGTTAGCACAACAGTGGGCTGTTGTTGCTATTGCTTCTGCCCACAGTTAAGGAGCATCTTTAAGGCTAGTCCTCAGTTTCAACCCATCATTTAGAGATCTTGGCTTTCGTGCCTACTAATTTCTACCATCTCTGTGTTCTAGGGCTGCATTCATTTAGCAGAAATTGTTGACAGGCCGTGTCTCCACTGTGTGCTCAGTCCCCCGGCTCCTGGAGGTGGGAGAAGCATTGGCCTTTTCTGCTAATCGTTGGTGCCAGCCTAATCGAGGCCGGATTCTTCTATCACACCTTCTGATGCTTCTCTGGCTTTATGTGTTACACCATGTCTGTGTCATTGCCTCTAGCAGGGAGCTCACACTGAGGAGATGCTTACTCCCAAGCTGATTCTGAGGAGAGCATAAGCAACCTATTAACAGCTAACAAGTAGCGTTGGCCGTTTCTCCCCTCAGTCGGGACCCGCTTGTTAAATCTGAATGCTTTCACGACGTGCTTGACCAGGCAGAGCCATCTCTCCTGTAAAAAGTAAAAACAGAAAAGCGAATGTCTAGGCCTGCTTACACTAGTTACTTCATTCCCAGAACATCTGTTGTTTTTATTGGCTCTGCTCTGACATGATCTATATAATAATGACTAATTAATTCACCTACACAGCATGGCGCTAGTAGGTGTACTAGGTACACAGTTTGTGTAGCTGTATACATGCCGCTTTTGCATAGTATTTATTTTTGTGGAAGAATCTATACCATAAAGATTAGCATGGGTTTAGATCTGTTTTTATTAAACTCAGAAACATTAGAATCTGAGAGGAGAAGGTAGCTTTAGGACACATGGAAAGAGCCACTGGGCATACCTTAGGGTGCTGTCAGGCAACCGTTGTACCCGAGAGATGATGCATTCCCCGAACATTCATGAGATCATGCGTGGTCCGGCCACAACTGGCTATTAGGAAAACTCAAGAATGTTTTTGGGGGTGTCAGTTTCCGCTCTCTTGGAGCTTGGTTCCTGGGAAGACAATGATCCACTGCAGTGGAGGGAGCTTTGGCTTCACACACTGGCTACCTTGTCAGTTAAATACACTTTCCCAACTCGTGATTAGCCACAGAACCCATGCTTTGTTACAGAGTGAGGCAGTGCTGGTGAGAACAAAGAAGTATGCCAATAGATCTGTGCAGCGCTCAGACCTCAGCAGAGAAGTTCCTTTACGCCTCATACAGCAGTTACGGTGGACAGTCACAACCGCTGGAAGTACAGAGCCTAAGTGTCTGTGGAGGGCTCAGTCACAAAGGGGACATCTGTAGCATACCCTCCCCCAGGCTCAGGGATTATCACAGAAGAGGGACAGAAGGATCATAAAAGCCAGAGGTCAGTGTGTCTTCTGAATGTGACAGGATGGCTGAACTCGGGTTCCAGTGGCGGCTGTGGTTGCCCGCAAAAGACTGGTATACGATAGAGCCAGTCAGCTGTCTACCAGGTGTGCATTTCAAAGTTGTAGGAACATTGGAATAAAATTTCAGGAAAGCTGAACCCAACCCTTATCATTTTAGCATGCTTGCATAACCAGATATCTACCCGGTTATCCCTCCATCCTTCCACATACACACATTCTTCTCTGGATGTGTTTCTACACACTCCTCTCCAGACAATCCAGTGTATACATCTAGAGTTTAATCCATTTTAATTGGAGGTAAAATGCCCAGAGTTAATGATCTATTCCCTGAGTTTGACCAATACCTACTACAGCAGCCCCAACTATCCTTGCCCCCTGGTGTTTGCATCCTGCAGGTTCCTGTACCTGAGGTTCCATTTTGTTAGTAGACTAGAACCCAGAGACCTGTGTGGGCTTCATGAGGGACCCTATCAGAAAAGTCCACAAGTTGGGGAACCGAGTGTGACTCCCTAGCACCTGAGCTTGGCCACCAGCTAATACCCAGCAAGGATCTGGTCTCTGGGGTGTATAGCTGGAAGGGAAAAAATCCCAACTAATTGTAAGAGGAAGCTTAGAAGGAGACTCTTTCTGGTTTAGCATCCAGATGAGGCCGCAGACTTGCACAGCACTGTGCAAAGGATCCTGGAAAGTCATGCCAGAACTTCCCTCTAAAATGACCCCGAGACAGTAGATGCTTGTGTTGTTTTAGGATGCTGAGTGTGTGGGAATGTGTTATACAAAAATAGAAAAATGCAAATATTAACACTTGGAGAAGTGGGGGTGTCACCCAACAATCATGAGAGAATTTGGGGCAGTCTTGGAACTCATCAAGCATGGAAGAAAAAGCTTCACTCTCTCTAAAAAGATAGGAATAGAAACCAGGGCTTTGGGGGTGCTGCAAGTCAGGGCACAGAGGTAGCTGTGTAGCTGGAAATGGGAAGGGTGGTCCTTGGGATGTCACAGATGAAAGTTTGCCAACATCCTTAGCTGTTTGGGAAGCAGTCATGCCCAGTCCTCCTCTGCTGTCTTCTGACTGTGGATGGTAAAATGTGAAAGGAGAAATTGATGGAGAGAGCTACTGAAGCAGAAGGAAGAAGGGAAGCAGGAGAGATGGCCCAGTCAGTATGTGCTTGCTGGAGAGCAAGCAGAACCCACATAAAAAGTGGGCATGGGTGTGAAACCAGAATGGTTAGGACCGGCTGGTCAGCCAGCTATCCTACTTGACAAGTTCCCTATGTGGTGTCTGAGGAATGACATCCAAGGTTGTCCTCTGGTCTCTACGTGCAGGGGCGTGCCTAGCAACAGATGTTAAAATGGCATGGCCTAGGAAAAAAGAAACCCAAGGGAGTGATGGTACAGCCTTTGCACAATAGATTGAAAGGTGAGCCATCCTGTCACTTAGAGGCATCTATGGAGAGGGTGTGTCTCACAGGTCCTTGCCCCACCTAAGAGGGTAGAAAGTTTCAAAGCAATGTTTCTCAGTGTTGCTGTTGTCCTAACGAACAAGACCAGAGATTTTCAAGGCTTCATGGACATCAGATGTCATGTTGGAGATGACCCAGGACAAGGAACCGAGGGCACCTTGTTGGAACTGCAGGTCCTAGGACCCAAGGTTGTCTCCAGACGGTGGTCTTGGGTCTAATAGATCTTGGGGTAGATTCTTTCCCAAGTGAGGCTGGAGCCTCTGTGCTGTCACAGGTGACCTCATGGGTCCCGAGCAAGTCCTTGCATCCTCAACTAATAAACTGTCAGGTGACAGTTGGGCGACGTTTTAAGCCCCTGATTATGTTAGTTTGTTACAGAGTAGAAAACAAAGATACTGAGATTTAGAATAGTCATACCATCCAACCGAGGATGAGAGAGAGAGAGAGAGAGGAAGAGGAGGAGGAGGAGGAGGAGGAGAAAAGCAGGGAGGGAGAGAGAGAAAGAAGGAGGGAGGGAGGGAGAGCGAGCGATCACACTGGAACATCCTCTTAGTTTCTTCCCTGTCAGTCCCATCCTGATACCATCAGAGGCAAAGACTCTTCCGATGCTTTGTACTAGATTGATTTTGCCTGCTTTAGGATTTCATATAAATGGAATCATATCATATATACTTTAATTTGGGGGGAGGTCCTGTTTGCGTTCATGCAGCATATTTTAGAGACTTGTTCACTTTGTTGTGTGTTGTAGCTGATCCTTTATATCGCTGCATCTTTTTCCACTGTATGACTTTATCCCTGTTCCTTCATCCGTTGATGGACATGGGGACAGCTTCTACTTTTAGGATGCTATGATTCATTTGTCATGTTTCTGTAAATAGATGTCCATTTTCACTTCTCCCAGGTGAATACCTAGTTGTGGATTTACCGGGTCCTAGAACAACTCTTGTTTGACTTCCAGAACTTCTCAAAGGGCCCCCTCACTTTTCATTCTCACTAATACAACAGGAGACGGTCCTTGACACCTAGTTCCAGCCTTCCTAATTCTAGTGCTTCTAACGGCATATTATAGGACACAGATACATTTTAATCCATTTCCTAACTTCTAGGGATGCTGACTACTGCCTTTTTTCTTATCAGACCCTTGTATAGATTGTTCTAGAAAAGCTCCTTTTAAAGAAATTTTGCCTCTAGTTTTTTTTTTGGAGGAAATGGATTGTTTATATTTTCTTATTGAGTTGGAGGGGTCTTCATGTTTCCTGGATGCTTTAGATCATAAACTTGCCATGCAAATGTTTCCTCTCAGTCTGGGACTTGCCTACAAATTTTCCTCCTGACGTTGTTTGATAGACAGAGATTGTAATTTTGGCGGAGTCTAATGTTTCAATGTTTTCTGTTATGGTTATTGTTTCATAGGACTTGTCAAAGAAACATTTGCCAGTCCCCAAGTCCAAGCACATTCTCCCCTAGGCAAGGACCACAGCACTGACTGCAGCGGCCTGACAGTCAGCTTTGAAGTTAGGTTAATGGAAGTTCTCGGCTGTTTCTCTTCTTTTAAAGGTTGCTTTGATAGCCGAGGAGGTCAGCATTGTCCTTACAACTTTCTGCAATGGCAAAAGTATTCTCTCTCTAAGGTGTTTTGGGATTTCTGTGTGAGTATCTCATCCTAAACCATGGTTGATATAAGAAACTGTATCTGTGTCTGTACATACGTGTGCTGTGTGCAGAAGTGTATGTATGTGCAGGTGTATGGCCTTGTGCAAATATGTGGAGGACAGAGTGGACATCAGATATCTTTCTCTATTGCTGTCCACACGATGGCGATGATGATGACAATAATGATGATGATGGCAGGATCTCACTGTAGAACCGACTGGCCTGGCACTTGCTATGTAGACCAAGCTGGCCTTGCACACAGAGATCTGCTTGTCTCTGCCTCCTGAGGGCTGTGTATACCACCATGCCTGGCTTCTGCTTTATTCTCATTGCGCCTGAAGCTCATTGTTTTGGCTGGCTTACCAGGGATGCTTGAGGATCTCCCTGCACTGTTGCCCCAGCACTAGAGTTACAGGCACCTGTGGTTCTCTGGGCTTCTATGTGGGTGGTAAGAATTTAAACTCGGACCTTGTACTTGCCCAGCAAGTGCTTGTTTTCAGTGAGTTCCTCCACTGAAATCAGTTCTTGAATTACTGATTGTGTACTAGCTGTGTATGGTTAGGAACCATGTCATTCATGGCTTAGGTGTAGGTGTCTACATTTCTGATCTCAGAAGGAGCTGCCAGTCTCTCGTAGGCAGTGGGTGGGAGGCGGGAACTGACGCTGGAGGCGTAGGTGGGCCACAGCATGGCCTCAGCTGTAACCTGTCTTCTGGCTTTGATGAAGGGAAGGGACACTGCTCAGTTCATTTATTTAATCTCTGTAATCTCCCTCGGGAACTTTGTAGTTTTCAGTATAGCTGTCTTGAACTGATTTGGTTAAGTCTATCCTTAAGTGTCTTGTATTTTTTGATGGTCTTTTCAAAAGTTTTATTTTTTGGTTATTTGCCACAAAACCCTTTGTGTATCTGTCTCCTATCCTTTGATTTTTTTTTTTTTTTTTACTAAATTCCTTTCTTAGTTCTGGTGGCAATCTTGTTGGTTCTTTCAGATCTTCTAGGTTTGTGACCATCTGTTTGACAATAGGCATAGTTTTATTTCTTCCTTTCTAATCTGGATGGCACGATAATTGATCTGTGCTGTCTTCCTTACTGCCCCTCCAGGGAAAATCTGAATAATAATGGTGAAAGGGGAGGGGACACCCTTAGCACAGAGCCCCCCAAGACTCAGAGGCCACTGTGGAAGATGGGGAGAAAAGAGCCAGAGAAATCAGTGGATTACTGTAGGAAACATACTATCTCCTCCCAGCATGGAGCAGGGAGTTGGGCTTAAGGTCCCAGCCTTACCTAAAGACATACTGGTGTGTGTGTGTGTGTGTGTGTGTGTGTGTGTGTGTGTGTGTGTGTGTGAGAAAGAGAGAGAGAGAGAGAGAGAGAGAGAGAAAGAGAGAGAGAGAGAGAGAGAGAGAGAGAGAGAGAGAGTTCTTTAAGGGTGTGTGATGGGGGAAGCTTTGTTAACCAATCACCTTTAAGAAGTGGAACCTAGTTAAGGTGTGGCTACCTGGAGCCCAGGAAGAAAAACTGGGACTGACCAGGTGCGTGCTCTGTCTGGGTGATTCCTGCGGGACACAGCGGAACTTGGACTTCTTGGATTCTTGTGGCGTGAGTTTCCCCTTATAATAAGTAAAAATATAATTGTTTATCTTTAAGCTGGCCTCGTTATTTCCCGAATCAAGTTAACTTACACAGTTGGTGCCTGCAACGTGGGACTGATCCGCGAACCCCGGGAGGTGTGACCCACGATTGTTCAATCATATTCCAGTGGATGGCCCCACACCCAAGACTATATAGGCAGCAATAACTGGAACTTGACGATTTTTGTAAAAAATGAAGACAAAGTAGTGTGGGTATGAAACGAGGGTCAATCTGGGAGGAGATGGAAGAGAGGGATGGGTATGATAAACATGCAATGTGTGAAATTCTTAAAGAATTAATAAAGGATTTTAGAAGACAGAACATCAGGTGTGGACATCTCCACCTCCCTTCCAATCTCTGGGGGGAAATGACAGCCTCTCAGCAGTAAATGTGACAGTAGGTACATACTGTTATTTTGAAGGTTTTTTTTTTTGAGGGTGGATGTTGATTTTTCTTAAATGCTTATTCTGCATTTATCAGACAACTGCCAGGACTAGCCTTTCCTCTTCCAGCCCGGTGAATGACATTGATTGATGCTTGAATGTTAATTCAGCCTTAAGTTCTGGGATGTGCTCCACGCGCTCATGACATTGTAGCCCTTTTATATGTTACTAACATTTTATTAAAATTGTATCTATATTTATGAGTGGTTTCAGCCTATCATTTTTTTTGTGGACACCTTTGCAGGGCTTAGATTTTAAGGTTTTGGTGACTCATAAAGCAAGTTGCAAAGAGCTTCCTCCTCAGCCTTTAGGAAGAATTTTACATTGCTGGTATAACCACTTCCGTACAAGTTGACAGAATTAGCCAGAGAAGCTAGAGATGAGTCTAACATTTTCTTTATGGATAAGTGCTTGATGAAGAGACCACTATGTTTTGTGAGACGAGGTCTTGACTGTGGCCCTGGCTAGCCTGGAACTCATGCACTGTGTACCCTGGGTTGGCTTCGAACTTGCTGTAGTCACCCTGCCTCAGTCTTCCAAATGCCAGGAGCATAGGCTTGAGCTACCTAGCATGCCTGGCTTAGAAATTAAATTTTATAGATAATGATTATTGAGATTTTATGTCATGAGGAATTAGTCAATGCCATCTAAGTTGTCAGATTCATTAGTGTAGAGTTGACACAGTCTGTAATTACATCTTTAATCCCTGTAGACTTGGTGCTGACATCTCTTGTCTCAGTCTTGATGTTGTTCATTAGTGCCTTCTCCATCTTCTCATCAGAACAGGTATATTAATCATATTTAGCGTTGGTTTCCAACGTGTCTACTTCTGTTTTAACACAGCACTGGTTTTTGCTCTCATGTTTAGTTTTTCCTTCCGTCTGCCTCTTCAGGTTTGGATTTCCTTTGTTCCTCTTTCCCTACTGCTTTTGGGTCCTTGGATCACTGAAATCTTTCTTCTTTTAAGAAGTTTTTAATTACTTTATTTTATGTGAGTATGCACCTTGTGCTCTCAGAGGGTGGACTGGTCCCTTGGAACTGGTGTTATAGGTAGTTGTGAGCTGCCATGTGGGTGTTGGGAACTGAACCTGTGTCCTCTGGAAGAGCAACAGTGCTTTAACTTGGTGAGCTCCCTCTCCAACCCCAAATCCTTCTTCTTTTATTATATGAGCATTGAAAGCTACTTTTTCCCTCTCAGGGACCCATCTCGGTTCTGCAAATCTGGATGTGAACTCACATGATCATTCAGATCATTTGTTTTCTAATTTCTCTTGAGATTTATTCTCCAATCATATGCTAGTTAGAAATTTGTTATTTAATTTTCACATATTTTGGGTTTTCTGGTTTTTTTCTCATTATTTAATTTATAATTCCATTGAAGCTGGAACTCATACTTGGTGTGATTCTGGTGAAATTCAATGTTCCATCTTCATTGGTGCAGCATATGCATTTGAAAGAATGTGTGTTCTCCAAGTTTGGAGCCTAATGTTACATAAATTGCTCCTGAAGGCATCTTGTCTGATGTATGTCTGTGGTTTCCTAATCTTCTCTTACCTGCTGTTCTCATCACTGTGGTGGGCTGAATGAGAATGGCTTCCAAAGGCTCATAGGTTCGAATGTGTGGTCCCCAGTTGGTGGAACTGTTTGGGGAAAGATTAGGAGGTGTGGCTTTGTTGGAGGAAGTGTGTCACTGACAATTGTCGCGACCGCCTCGACCAGCAAGGAAGACGCAACACCGGACTCTTTTTTCCGCCGTTTATTCAGGTACCCTTTGACAATCTTCTTCTTCTGACCCCGGGGGAAGCCCGCCGCAGCCTAAATAGCCTCTGGGTAGCCAACCTCGGCAAGCCACGTAGGCTCCGCGGATAGGTCCAGGTACGCGGAAGCAAGCCAGAACCCTAGCCTTAGCCAAATAAGGAGTTATTTACCACCGAGAGCATCCACCATCGGGAGGGTGGAAGGTGGAAGCCAGCGCCATCTTTAAGGCGCGGCTGTACGCAGCTCTCTACAGACGATGAGTTTTGAGGTGTCAAAAGCCCACTTTAGGCCCAGTCTACTCGCTTCTCCCACCTCCAATTTGCTCATGGGGATGTAAGCTATCAGCTACGCTCTAGTGCCATGCCTGCCTGCCTTCTGCAATGCTCTCTGCCATGATGGTCTTGGACTTGCCCTCTGAAACTGTAAGCAAGGTCCTAATCAAATGCTTTCTTTTATAAGTTGCCTTTCTCATGGGTTCTGCTCACAGCACTAGAACAGTGACTAAGATAACCACATATGCTGTCTACCACTCAATTGCTTTACACCTGCCTGTCTGTATTGGAACATCTGTGGGGCTGGGAGATGCCTAAGAGCCCTTGCTGACCCAAGTTTCTCAGCACCCAGATGGCACTGCACAACTGTCTGTAACTTTAGCTGCTTGGGACCTGACCCCCCTCTTCTGGTCTCTGTGGACACCAGGAGCATGCCAGGCTAAACACCATCCACATAGAATAGTAATAGTTAAAAAAAACCTATGTGTATTTATATTTTTAATATTGTTTGCCTGTGGGAAGCAAATTTTCCCTAAATTTCATGCGTATGTGGTGTGCATGTGTGTGTATATATACATGTTTTGTGTGTGTGCACACACACATGCAGGTACACAAGCAATGTGTGTGCCTGTGCCTGCACAAGCCCTAACTTAGTGTTGGGAATCATCCTTATCACTCTTCCACTTTATTTATGGAAGCAGGGTCTCTCAATCAAACCCAGAGCTTCCCAATATGACTTTTTGCTAGGCAGCTTGTTTGGGGCCCCTGCCTCCACACTCTGACACTGGAATTACAAGCAGGCTGTCACACCCACCCAGCATTGACTGTTCTTGCTGGGCAGCTTGTTTGGGGCCCCTGCCTCCACACTCTGACGCTGGACTTACGGGCAGGCTGTCAAACCCACCCAGCATTTGCATGAGCTCTGAGGATCTGAACACTTGACCTTATGCTTTCATGACAAATCCTTCACCCCTGAGCCATCTGCCCAGCCCTTCTCTTTCCCTTTTAGTCCATTTGCTCTACCTCTTCAGGGTCTCCCTCTCCAGTTAGCACATAAAACATTTTTAAAAAATGATTGGACCTAGCTCTCTGTTTTGCTCTCTCTCATCCTGTATGCTTGCTGTCCCTCTCGTCTTCCCTTCTTTTGGGTGTCTGATGTCTTTTTAGATATAATTTTGACCAATCTCCTGTTGAAAGCTGTTTGTGTTTGCATCTGGAGTGGTTTCTCTAAGCGCTGTGTGACGCCTTCAGCTTACCAGGGTAGGTAACATTGTGCTCAGCATAAGAAGTGTGTGAATGGCCAGTACCACTCTAGTCGTATATATGACACCTGTGTTCTAGTTCTGCCTGCATGAGGCCACAACTTTTACTTTAGTTATTATATATATATTTGCTAGTATATATAAATCAAGGAAAAATAGGCTTTGCAGTTATTTAGATATTTTGCATATCCACTGTTTTCTTTTTTTAAAAAATGTTTATTTTATGTGTGTGAGCATTTTGCCTGCATGTATATCTGTGTACCACATGCATGCCTGTTGCCTGCACAGGCCAGAAGAGAGTGTCGGATCCACTGAAGCTAGAGTCATGGGTGGTTGTAAATAGCCATGTGGATTCTGGGAACTGGACAAGGGTCTCCTGGAAGAACAGCCAGTGCTCTTGACCACTGAGCCATGTCACCAGCCTTGTTGCCACTGTCTTCAATAGTCCTATTTTATCCCAGGTGAGCTGATTTCTCCTCAACACAAACAACACCCTACAGCCATTCTTAGTGCAGGTGTGCTGTCAACGAGTTCTCAATTATCTTTTATCTGAAGTTGTGCTTATCTTAATCCTTCACAGATGTATTCATGAGTGGCAGACCTGAGTATTTTAGCTGGCTTTCTGTTGTTGTGACAAATGCCATGGCCTAAAGCGACATAGAGGAGGAAATTTCTTTGCCTTGTATTTCCCCGTCATAGTCCATCGGGGAGGGAAATCAAGACAGGAACTGAAGGCAGGAACCTGGAGCAGACTGCACGGATGAAGCTGCTCCTTGGCTCAGTTACTGGCTCAAGCTCCAGTCACCTTTCTTATGTAGCTCAGATCCACATGCCTAGGGCTGGTGCCACCCATAGTAGGCTGCTCCCTGCCCCCAACCATCAGCTAAGACAATTTCTCACAGACATGGCCACAGGACATGCCACAGGACAGTCTGATCCTCGTTTGACATTCCCTCTTCCCAGGTGACTCTAGGTTGTGTTGTTGTCAAGTTGACAATAAAAACTAGCCAGCACACTGGATTAGCAGGTCTAAAATTCAGAATTTTTTAATAATGTTTTAAATTCAGAATTTTGAAGCTGTTCTTTCCTTTCACAAGGCTGGGCTGGAGGTCACATAACTGGCTGTTTGTATGCTGTGTTTCTCTTTCCCCTCATAACTTTCATGGTTTTCTCTTTGTCTTTCAACTGCTGGGTGATTTATTGGGAGTGCTGTGGGACTCCCAAAGGTTTGTACCCTGTCAATTGTATTTTAATAAAACGCTGATTGGCCAGTAGCCAGGCAGGAAGTATAGGTGGGACAACCAGGCAGGAAGTAGAGGTGTGGCAATGAGAATAGGAGAATTCTGGGAAGAGGAAAGCCCATTTGTGCAGTTGTGACCCAACCACAGAGGAAGCAAGATGTGACTGCCTCTCCAAAAAAGGTACTGAGCCACATGGCTAACATAGACAAGAATAATGGGCAAATATAAGTTATAAGAGTTAATAAGAAGTCTGAGCTAATGGGCTAATTGGTTTATAACTAATGTAGACCTCTGTGCATTTCTTTGGGGCTAAACGGCTGTGGGACCTGGTGGAACACAAAACCTCAGACAACAATTGGGATCATCCTATAGGGCACAGAGCCCTGTTAACTATGACGTCCTTTTCTTTATATTTTTCAGGTTGAATAATTTCTCTTGGAAGTATTTTCAAGTTCAGTAGTGTCTTCCCTACATCATATCCATTATGCCACTATGCCTAATTTATTTACTATGTAGTTTTAAAAAGAATTAACTTTTTTTGATTTTGTGTATGATATATATATGTGTGTTTGAATGTGGGTTTATGCATTCCACATTCATTGGGTATCCAACTTTGCCTTCCACTTCATTTAAAATATGGTCTATCTGTTGTTAACCATTGCACTTAGCAGGTGAGTTTGTGATTTTCTTCAGATGTTTAGCTATGTGTTTGGTCACAGCTAACATGCCTTTTAGGTTTTTTTCTTTAGTGTCTGCCTGTTTGCAGTGGAAATCTTGGTTTTCATTCCCCCCGCCCCCTGGGATTCATAGTTGTTTGACTTTTTGTGGGGGGAAGAGACAGGACTCTCTCTGTAGCCATGACTGTCCTGAAACCTGTCACTCTGTAGACCAGGCTGGTCATGACCTCACAGATTGGCTGCCTCTGCCTCCTGGGGTTAAAGGTGTGAGCCACCATGCCCAGTTTCATAGTTGTTTTCTCCAGCAGAGGTGGATCCAGGAACTTCCTTGCTCCTGGTAGGACAAGGCCTCCCTGGCTCCCTGGCTCCTTAAGGTTAAATGCGTTTTGATTTTAGGCAACCTGCATGGGACATGATGTCTTCTTAAAAATAACGTCTTAACTTCCCTTGAATCAATGTCAAAGTAAACGAGGACTCAAGATGGTATCAGCCTGATTTCATTAAGTCTTGGCTCACTTTTAATTGCATAAGAAGGATACAATCTTTTCTTCATTTACAACGTGTTCTGTTGCTTTGTGTTCTGCTGTGTATGGGCATGGCCCATGTCATAAAAAGTCTTTGAGAAAGACAGTTTTAAATGTCTACATAACATTTTGTTATATGGGTACAAACTAAACAACTTAGTTATTATAAATTCATGTTTTTTTCCAATATCAGGTACTTTTCCATAAGACATCTTTGCATATAAATCTTTGGCTGTAGAAGAAATCCCTCTAAGTGCTCCAGCCTGGACCACTTTGCTGGTTTGCTGCTTTCTGTGTCTTGGTCATGTTGGATTTTGGAGAGCTCTCTTTGTTCATACTGTTGATGTATGCTAACCAAGAGCATGTTTCTGTGGTAGTTAATCTTGATTGTCAAGTTGATTAGGTTGAGAAATGCCTAGAATATTAGCCAGGCATACCTCTGGGTTTATCTGCCGAGGGAGTTTCTGAGACAAATTCATCACCAAGGCCCTGACTTAATGAATGGATTAATTCCTTGATGGAGTCATAAAATTATGGCACTTTTGGGAAGTGGAGAGGAAGAGGCGATGGAGTTGAGTTGGAAGAAGCAGCTCATTGGGGGTGTGGCCTTGGGGGCTCTAGCTTGCCCAGCCCCTCCCTGATACTCTACTCCTGGGCCTTGGTGGGTGTTGGTCTGCTTTATCTCTGGAATCATTGTACTACAGCTACTCCAGAGTAACACTGTAGATCCCAAACCTGTTTATGCTGCCGTAACTGTGGTGGTGTGATCAGAATACTCGCTTACTGATTAGAAGTCAGAAGAGAGGGGAAAAGCTAAGTCGAGTGCTTAGGAGAGACTTGGGGAAGTGCAAGAAAAATAAAATTGCTGTGAGATTAGTTCCTGGCCAGACAGCTGCTGAAATAAAACGGAAACTGTAGAAATCTATTATTTAGTTATTTGCATTGCTCACATGTGGGCATGCAAATGCAAGCCTGAGCTCATGCCACAGCATGGATGTGGAGGTCAAAGGACAATTTTGGGGAATCAGTTCTGTCTTCTACTGAGTGGGTTCTGAAGCTTGAACTCGGGTCATTAGATTTTGCTGCAAGTGCCTTTGCACACTTGCACCATCTCACTGGCCCATTTTACACACTCACACCATCTCACTGGCCCAAGAAGCCTACTTTGAGATTGATGTCTTTAAGTTGGTGCTCCATTTGACCACAACCAACTCAAAATGAAGCCCGGGTTGCTGGGGTGGTTGGTCTAAGGATGTTGTTAAGGGTCTAGGGAGTCTTAATCCTTCACTGTAAGATGGGTGAGAGAGAATTTATATGCTTATATTGTACCTTTTAGACAACTGCTTTTGGGTCATCTGTGACAGTTTTGAGGCTTTCCAATTTGACTGGTTTTTCATTGAATTGATAAGGTTGTCCCAACTGCTGATCCCAAAATTGTGAAAAAAAAAGGAGACTCCATTTCCCTTGTGTAGATTCTTAGCAATTCAATTACTGAGTATTTTTGAGACCATTAATCCCCATTACCTAATTTCACATTTTAATTGTGTTTCCGCAGGATAGATGCCGAGAAACGTAATCACAGTGCAGTTTTAAAGCTATCAATCCATATTACCTCATTTCCCACTGGAGTGGTTGTATCACATTTCGCTGTTTCTTAACTTTTAGAATGAACATCCAGCTGCTGTCCTGCCTCCAGCTTCAGCTGGCAATCACAGAGTGGGGTCCAGGGCCATCAGCCTTCTTGGAGAAGGCCCCAGGATTCTCCTCTGCTTCGACAAAGCAGAATCCTATTCCCTTGTCTGCCATGATAGATTTTTGTGAGTCTCAAAAGAAAACCCTAACCACAACAGCATTGGGGCTGTTTGTCAAATGCAGCCTAGGCCCTTCTATTGCTTTATAATTTTCAGGTAATTATATATTTGTTTGATGCCAGGAGGTACCATAGGAGTCATTTATTAAACCTTTCTTCTTACTCCTTGAGTCCTGGGGTGGAGATGAGGATTAATCTGGGCTACTAAGGCTGGCTAGCTTCTCACCTGAACTCAGAACTTGAGTCTCAGCTCCATCTAATCTGGTTGGTTCTTTGATCTATACCACATTGTGTCTGATTGTGGAGGGACGCGACGCTAGGCGAGTTTGGTCATATCAAGGGATGGTCTGCAGGTTATAAGCCAGGTCTAGTGGATGAGCTAACACTTGCTTACAAGCGCCAGGTACTGTTGGAAGTGCTTATGGGGATCACATTACCTTATTATCTCACGTAAACTTCATAATTATCTCAAGCAAATGTCATAATGGCTCTTTGAGGCTGTTCAACAGCTAAGATCACTGAATGTGGAATCGTGCCTGCAGCTTCCAACTGTAGAGGTGTGAGGATTTGAGTGTCACAGTCTCGGTCCCCAGCCTGGATTCGTGTAAGCCCTGCTAACTTCCTCTCTGCGTGTCGAGAGGAGAGAGAACAACACTTATTTGATGTCTGTACTTGAGGCAGGCATTTTGCAGTGTTTTACACAGTGAAGTGATGTAAAGGTTTACCTCTACACTGTCGCGTTTTAGATTGGAGAAAGTAAGTATCAGATAAGTTAAATCACCTGCCTTAGGGCATCAGTGGGAGACGGCAAAGACAGAAATCAAGCAAAGACTGCACTGACTCTGAAGCTGGCCCTGGATGCAGCTTTGCTCTACAGATCGGGGATGCCTGATGTCTGGCTGCACACTGACATCATCCGCAGAGGGTTAAAACATGTGTGGGCAGAGTTTACAGTCCAGTTGGTAGAGTGTTTGTCTGATGTGCTTGAGGCCCTGGGTTCAGTCTTCAGCTCACATAAGCCAGGCGTGATGGTGCACATCTGTATTCCTGTGCTTAGGAGGTAGAAGCAAGGCTGTCAGACACTCCAGGTCACCCTCAGTTGTGTAGGAAGGTGGAGGCTAGTCTGGTGCACATGGGATCCTGTCTCCGAAAATGGAAACATTTAGGATCTAGTTCCGGAGTTAGCTTAGCCATAGGAGTGGTGTGTGTGTGTGTGTGTGTGTGTGTGTGTGTGTGTGTGTGTGTGTGTGTGTACCACAGTGCTCAGTTGGAGGTCAGATGACCACTTTTAGGAATCAGTTTTCTCCTTTCACCGTGTGGGTTCCCGGAATCAAGCTCAGGCCATGGGCTTGGTGGCCGTCACCTTTACCTCCAAACCATCTCACCAGCCCTCCTAAGGTTTTTAAGATGCAATGCAGGAAATCACCCACTTTGAAGCATTTTACAACATGGGTCACTCGACACATTTTAATCTCTTTTTGCACATGTGTGAACAGGTGGCAAGTCACATAGATGAACGGTAGCTTCAGCTCTAGCTTAGTTTGACAGAGCTGTGTGACAAGGTGCCATAGACTGGGTAACTTAGGAAGAGAGGTGTATTTTGTCCTAGTTCTGAGGCTGAGGCGTACACAAGGCTGCATTCCCTCTGAATTCGGGAAGAGTACTTTGTTGCCTCTTTCTAGCTTGTGGTGGTCTTTAGTGACCCTTGGCACTTCTTGAGTCCCAGCTCCACCACTCTGGTCTCTGCCTTCATCAACACAGGGCTATCTGTCTCTGTCTGAGTCTGGAGGTCTTGCTGTTCTGTCTATGAGGACTCTGGTCGCTGGAATTAGAACCCAGCCTAACCTACCATGACTTTGTTTTGTCTGATTTCATCTGTACCAACACTATTGTCAAATAAAGCCGAGTTCATGGATATGCATTTTAGGGGACACTGTTTGATGTATCAAAACCAGAAAATTAAATAATACTGAAAATGTAAAGACTACATGAGTCTCTTGAGAGCAAAGATGAACTTTTCCTGTGGCACTAACAAAAATCAATTGGCTTGCGTGGTGGCGTCACTTCTGATCCTGGCACCTGAGAGGAAGCAATAGAGGGATCCTCATGAGCTCAGATGCAGCCTGGTCTATGTAGTGAGTGCCAGGTAAGCCAGAGCTAAATGATAGGACGTGGTCCCAAACAAAAATAGTAACATCGGTCTAACTATACAACGTTTCCTTACAATGTTTCTATATACAGCTGTAATGTTCTCTGACCACATCTATCTTCTATGCCTGTGTTAAGCTTTAAATACTGGGAAGACACCAGGACCACAGCAACTTCATTTAATTTGGGTGGCTTATGTTTCAGAGGTTTCGCTCATGATCATCATGGTGAGAAATATGGTGGCATGCTGACAGGCACGGTGCTGCACAAAGAGTCGAGAGTTCTACCTCTTGATCCGCAGGCAACAAGAAGTGAACTGTGACACTGGGCATGCTTGAGCATAGATTTCAAAGCCCGCCCCCACAGTGACACACTTCCTCCAACAAGGCCACACCTCCTAATAGTGCCTCTTCCTTTGGGGTCCGTTTTCTTTCAAACCTCCACGATGCCCCCTCCTTACCATCCCTCCTTCCTTCCTTCCACATCCATTATAATCCCCTGTTTGCTTACATATCCTTCTAGCCCCCAGATTGACATATGAGAGAAAATTGAGTTCTTGATGTTGTCAGTTAGATTTATTTCTCTTAACACAGTGATTTCCAGTTCTACCCATTTTCCTACAGGTGACACAATTTCATTCATGTTTGTGGCTGAGTAAAACTCCACTGTGTATATACCACATTTTCTTTACCCACTCATCTGTCAGCAGAAATGAGATTGCATCCATCCCCTGACTCTAGTGAACAGAACCACAACAAACACAGAAGTGCAGGGTCTCTGTAGTAATCAGACTTTGTTTATTTTGGGATATACCCAGAAGATAGTATCTAATTTTAAAAAACTTACTTTAAATGTCTTAAATACCCGAAGGCCCCCAGCAAAAGCATCCCTGTACCACTACATTTTAGACAGATCTGTGCATGTCAATCTTCATTTTCTCTACGTTTCTTTTGTATGTTCAGAGATACAGAAATGGCATACGGGCAACAAGAAAGCTCTAAATCACGTACCAGCTTTAAAAAATACTGCAGGAAAGGGTGGGGTTCACAGGGAGTCTTTCTGAAGGGAAAATGGGTTTCCATCTCCCATTCTTCTGTAAGCTCATAAGACCAATTTTCAGAAGCCGTCACTGGCCCACCCACCATCATTTCAAATATGGTTTGCGAGATTTTGTGCATCAAAACAATGGAAATTGGGAGCTTTGCCCTAAAACCATCGTTTTATTCAAATGTTTGTTTTATAATGTTTTATAACAGCAGTTTGAAGGTCACTGAACTCCCACCAATCTGATTCCTTGAGGGCGATTTATGTGTTGAGCTGCATGGCCTGCTGTCAACACATACTTCTTATTTCCCCCCCCCCCACAGTTTGGGAATATTTCCTTGCCACAGAGGATGTCATGCCTTCCTTGTGTTAAGAGAACCAGCCACCCACGTCTTCCTACCTCTCTTTGATCTCCATTTTCAGTGTCTTGACTTTTGATAAGCTAGTAGTTTTCAGTTTGAAAAGGGCCATGCAGAATTTCATTGAAAAAGAAAAACTGGCCAGTTTTGAGGAGTAGGGCAATGGGTACGTGGAGAAGAGCATATGCTAGGCAAGCAAGAAGACCTGAAATTGCATCCCTGGGGCCCATGTAGAGGCCAGGCATGGCCACATTGGCTTGTAACCCCAGTGTTAGGAGGTAGAGACAGGCGGGTCCCCGGAACTCACTGGCCAGCCAGCCTAACTAAAACAGTGAATTCCAGGCTCGGTCCGTGACTCTGCCACAAAAACTAAGGTGGAGAATGATAGAGGAGGACACCTACAATCCTGTGTGTACTTGGATGTATGCACAAGAACATTTACACATGTACATATGGCAAACCCACAAACACACACATATCACACACACCATACACATGCACGCACACACACACATCACACGCACACACATGGACACACATCATACCCACACATGGCACACACATATCACACACATGCACACACACATCACATGATGCACACATAGGAACACACATCACACCCACACATGGACACAACACGTCACACACATGCACACATCACACATGCACCTACACATACCACACACATGTAAACACACACACACATACACACATTGCACACACACCACCCACACATGCACACATCACACACTCATACACACACATACACACACACACACCATACCTCAAAGATCTCATCAAGCTCCTACCCCTTACCCCAGCATCAGACCATCTGAAGCAGTCTTTGAATCTGGTTTATTCTGCCCTGGACAGTGTGATGTAGACACACACGACTCAACATTTAGAGAGTCACCGGGTCAATATGGTAATTGGTGTGGAAGCAGGGACTCTGTGAGTCTTCAGAGTCTCAACAGCAGCATTTAGGCAATCTCTTAAACAACCAACGTCTGTTTCCACTTAGAGGGAACTCCTGGCCTTTCTGTCTCAATTTTACCTTTCTTAAAAAGGTTACAGGCTGATGTAAGTATGCTACACCGGTCCTTAGGCAAGAATGAAAGGCAAGTTGACAACCTATTTCTCCGTAAGTGCCTCAGAATCAAATTTCCCAAGGTTCATCAGATGATGTTATTGCAATCTTCTTCTAGGCGTGCAAGGCTGCGGAAAGATGAGGGCTGGCTTGTGTTTATGAACTGGGTTCCGATGAGGACTTTGGCAGTGACAGCAGGGGAGGCGGGAGATGCGTTGCCATGGCTCGCAAGCCTGCTTTCCAGTTAATGTGCATTATTAAGAGTGTCACAAATCCCTAATAAGCTACAATTTATTGTGGAGTTTTAAATTGCCTACCCATTTAAGCATGACATGGTGCTGGTGAGGTCTTTTTCTGTGGTCCCCTAAGTCACGGAACAAACACCTGTTCACTCCATAGAGAAGGGATTAACCAGTGTAATACATAATAAAATAAACCCCACAAAAGAGGTGTTTGCATGGCTGTTCACTTAGTGAAGCTATTAAGATCAAGGCTGGTGAGCTGGAGAATTGAGACATCTTCTGTCTGACAAAGGACTGCAGCATGGTGTTGAGCCCATCAAATGCAAAGTGGTCAGGAAATCGATGTGGACTTGAAGTTTGTTTGAATTTGGCTCACTCCAACCAACGAGGGTGCTTTCTGATCAGTGGAACTGATGAATACCAAGCTCCTGGAATCCGCAAACATGGTCTTCTTGAAGTCCTAGGCTATGTCCAGAGGCAGCCTCTTGAATATCAATGTACCCCAAGTGACCCTGGCCACAGCCGGAGAGGCCATCTTCCTCTGCTCTGGCTCTGGACAGACTCGGGACAACAGTACTTGCTTTGCAAACAGAGGGACTGAGTGGAAGATGGCAGTGTTCGCGGACATCTGGCCCTTAGTCGCTCACCATGTTGAGTGACACCCTCTGAGTTACAGTTCACTTGTAGCAGACATGCGCAGTGGCTGTTAGACTCTCTGGTCCTGAAAACAGATGGTGGCTAAGCGGAGGGAAGGCTGGAGAGGAAGAATTAAGAGTTGTGGTGTGGGGGACTTGGCATCCATGTCTCCTGTTCCACCTCTGGCTCTTTGCCTGTTGGTAGTTTTGAGCAAGTGTTGCCAATTTGCCTTTTTTCGTCTGCTTGGATGGAGTAAGCACAACACTACAGGGAGTGGGCTGGTTTTCTCTAGTTCATCTTGACGAAGAGCCCTGTGGCTGATCTTGAGGCCCAGGTCTTCTCTCTGGTCCACTTCTTGGGTACAGCTACAAACAGTAAGATGCCAACTTCCATCCCAGGTAAAACAGTACTAAAGACTGGACTCCACCTTTTAGATAGTATGGGATGTGCTAGTGTTGGCTTTAGTGACACCCTGAGATGGCTCCAGTCAGGTCAAAGGTTTGCAAAATCAACACGCACGTTTGTGAAGCACTGTGCTTCTGAACACATATGCACACCTCAAAGTGAAGGGAGCCATCGTGTGCGGCCGTGGAACTGAAATGGGCATTCACTAGAGAAGTGGCAATGGCTTTTGGTGCTGTGGGATCAGCAGGAGCTTTGGCTGAGACCTAGGTCTCATTCCAGATTCTCTTCATTCCTTCTAACTCTGGCAAATTATTGGGCATCTCTGTACCCTAAGTTCCTAAATGTGAATTAAGTGTGGTAGAAAACACACGAAGAACCAAGGCAGTTAACATACAACCCCCCCAGAAGCTTCTGTGTGGTGATATTTTGTTTGTGATCTAACAAATAAAGCTTGCCTGAAAATCAGGATGTGGAACTAAGCCACTAGTTAGCCAGAGAGGCCAGCTCACACCTTTAGTCCCAGCACTTGGGAGTCACATGCCTTTAAACCTGGTGCTAGGAAGGTGGACACAGGAAGTGATATGGCTGGGTGGAGAGAGGAATTTAAGGTGGGAGGAGACAGGAGTTCATTCCATTGAGTTTGAGGACTTGTAGAGACAGGATACCCCATTCGGTTGAAGAATTTCGTAGAAGTAAGAACTACTAGCTGGGCGCTCTGCTTCTCTGATCTTTCAGATTTCACCCCCTTAATATCTGACTCTGGGTTTTTAGTAGTAAGACCAATTAGAAACCACACTACAGTTCTGGCACACACTTGAGAAATCATGACCTTCTCTGTCATCACTACAGACTATCAAGTGCCTCATATGCCTGGCCTTATTTACTCTAAACATTTCATATAGATTCTGAAAATACTCTGGGACAAAGATCTGGATGGGGATGCAACAGTAGAGCAGAGAAGAGACAAGTTCTGTGAGCTAAGTCCCACCAGGCTGGGGCGCTGGCTCAGCAGATAGAGGCTGCACAAGCCTGATGGCCTGAGTTCCAGCTGGAAACCACATAAAAAACAAAAAGCTGGATATGGTAGCATGCTTCTGCAATCCCTGTTCTCCAACAGCGAGCTGGGAGGTGAAGATGGGAGAATGGCCTGGTAGCTCAAGGCCAGCTAGCCTGGAGGACAAAGCACAGCAGTAGAAGTAACAGGACAGACCAACCTGCCTCGAGAAGATACAAGGTGAAAACTGACTCCCAAAGTCATCTCTTGATCTCTAAAGGTACATTGTGGTATTCCCATGCTTACACACACACACACACACACACACACACACACACACACACACACACACGCACACACGCAAGCACTAAAATAAATTCTCACAACTCCTTGTGCCAATCAGCAGCAGAGTCTCCAGACTTCCCCAAGTCCCTTCAACTCTATAAGAAGAATATTCCGTCCACAGGGAGCTGTAGTCCCTTTGAGAAGGAGCAGGGCACAGACACAAGTTAAGTGTACTCAAATGTTAATGGCATTAGGAAGAAGACAGAATTTCCATCTCAAACCTCAGGGAACAACTGGCAACCCGTGAACCAGAAGCCGGGGTCATAACAAGACAGGAAGGAAACTCACACACCCTGGGGGCTCACTGGACTCTCAAGGGCGCCCGTCCGTAACACCTGGGGAATCCGAGCTCAGCTACCTGTAGAAATGCTGCCTGAAAACCAGAAGCCCTGTGTCTCTAGCAGCTAGATCAGGATATGGGAGAGTTGTTCTTTTTGAGAAGAAGGCATGTGTGGCATTGGCCCTCAGTAGCAGGAAGGTCGTGATAGCTGTGGGGAGATTAAAGTTTAGGTGCCAGCCACAGCACATCTGTATCTATCTGTGCATTACACACCTGTCTCCCAGAGGCCACAGATTACGGGAAGCCAGACAGAGATGCTTGGGGCAGGCACTGTCTCCTCTTGCTCATGATGGTGTCTCAGGTTGAATTTTGACCTTTCTCTCAGCTTCCGTCATCTGGACTGCACCTCCTTGACTGCAGAGTGGTCAGACACTCTGTCAGCATGTTGGTTTACACCATTAGAGGACGAGCTTCCTGAAGATGGGTCTGCCCTGGAGTAGATGCGTGATGCTGCTGCTGTCTGAGGGACTGAGGGTTCTGGCTTCTTGTCTCTAGAGATGGGGGAGATGTTTTCCAGAATGGAAGCAAAGGCAGACTGGTTCCTTGCCATGTTCTTTTCTTGCTTCATTACTGTTTGTGGCTGTGGATTTTGTGGTCACACCAAGAGTAGTCTTGGGAGTTTGGCAAAGGCTCTGATGCCCTGGCTAGCCCCCATTCCTGAGAAGTGTGGCCTAGAGTCCTGTACATTATCACTTACAGGCCTGTCTCCAGGCCTTCGTAGCTATCTTCCCCATCCCAGTGTCTTTTAACAGTGGAGATGACCGGCTCCAGCAGAGGGAGAGAGGTCCCCACTGTAGCTCCCGAATTCTATAGCCATTTTGTAGTATGAAAGATACAACAAGGGGCTGGGGAGGAGCTCAGCTGGTGCTTGTCATGCAAGCCTGATGATGTGACCTCCTGGGCACTGTGGTACATTCTTTTAATCCCAGTGCTGGGGAGGCAGAGCTAGGAGGATCTCTGGGACTCACTGGCCAGTCAGCCTAGCCAAATCAGTGAATTCTAAGTCAACGAAAGACCCGGTCTCACAGAACAAGGTGGACAATATTCTGAGGTAGGGAACCCAAGACTCATCTTTGGTCTCCCGGTGCAGGTATACATGTGCACACGCATGCATATATGTGTATATGCACACAAACCACCCCAAGGATCTTTCACTTGCCCTGAGGCCGACCGAGAATTTTGCAATGAGTGTCTGTCCGGCTAAATACGAGGGGAAAAGCCAGACTTGGGCTAAGGAGTTGACCCAGGTCATGGGATGAACACTGATTTCAGGGGTTTTCTGTTTCCAATCTTGTGCTCTGGGGAAGGGTGAGAGCTGAGAGCAGTAAGGTTCAGCAGCAAGTTAATGCTGTAGGACAGCTGTTCCCTGGCCCCTGGCAAATGGACGCATCCATTACACCAAAGACTGGAAGCACAAAATGCGATACATACTTAAGGAACTATGCACAGAACTAGGTTTATTTTTCTTATCTGATTTTTTTCTGTTGCGAGAACACTGTTGAATACTTGGCTACCGCCCTTTCCATACTTGAGTTGTTTGTCATTTCTGGGGCTGCTGTTGCTGTTAAGATTTCCCTTTTGGGAGGAATTTACAGGCACATGTTGACGCAGCTGAATGGGAACAGGGACTAGCAGGGATTTTACGAACAGAGACCATCATGGGCTGCAGAACATGGATTTTTTTTTTCTCTTGACAAGCTGCTCCTGGCAGTGTCCTGCTGGACATTTGTGGCATTGCCCGGTTGGTCATTTAATGCACTACAACCCATTGAGGAACTCAGATACCCTTCAGCCTGAGTTTGAAATCAACCTGCCTTTCCTTTCTGTCAGTGTAGGCTTTGTTGTAGAAATTTCAAGAAGGTTGGTTCTTGGTAGCAACAGTTGCTAGGTAAGGTGTGACTGCCTCCGGAGCCAGCAGAGAAGGTGGGAAGGTGAGATGGGGTGAGGACTGGACAGATGGAACAGATAGGGCTCTGTGGGAAAGGGGTGGGGCTGGACAGTGGCCACTGTGTTTTACCTGCCCCTGCTAAGGTCTTCCGCTCTGAGTGACATTCCCTTCAGGTTCCCTTTCTCCAAAGAGCTAAACATTATCTCCCTCAGGAGCACTTGTGGACTGACTGGCAACATGTTTTGGACATCTCCACCTCTGAGGGACCCAGGGGTTCAGAGACTTGTGGGCAAAATAGGCACTATTGACAGTCTACAAACCCACTGTAGTGCTGGTAGGGGTGGGGCCTTTCCAATCACCTCAGATGCTGCCAGTATCTTGCCAAGAGACTGCTGCAGTCCCGGAGGTCAGCGACATTCTGCATTCTTATTTCCCCATAGCTTCCTGGGCATCTCCTGAACAGCTTATAGGCTTGCTTTGGTATTTTCAGGCAGTCATTGTGTGAGGCCCTTTCCTGAGGTTCCAGGAGGCGGAGTCTGCTGCCTGGAGAAAAGGGGTTGGGTAGAGATTGCAGAGAGGCACTGCTTAGTTGTTTCTAGAAGGATGAGTTCCAGTTCTCCAGAGGAAGAGTGATATCCTCCTCAAGGCTGAGGCAGGGAAGTGGGGACATTAGGGTCAGTCTGCAAGGCAAGTATGGGAGAGACTGACACCAGAGACAAAGATTGGGAGGCCGGGAAAGGTTGGCATCTTATCTTAGGTAGTGGACTTCCTTTTTCTGAGATTGGGATCCTGGCAGGTTTAGGAGACAGGCAGATTGGAGCTTGGCAATAGGTGTGGAGTGGTGGGGAGATGAAATGGGAGCCTGGGAGGAGCAGGTGAGCCATGAACTTCAAGGAGAAAGGGGAAATGCCAAGGACCCATTGCCACCTGTTAGACGGTAGAGGCACCCCATGGAGGGATGCACGGGCCAAGCCTTGTCTAGGTACTTGGACCAGCATCCACTTTTACAGGGAAGGAGGTCCTGACTCTTGGTGCAATGGGGGATGCTGAGGGGCCAGTTTGGAGTGTCACCTGTGCAGGAGGAGCACCTGTGTGACTTCCCTGAGATGGAAAGCAGAGTGGCTGATGAATCCTGAGGTGAGGAGGGGCACGGGATGTCCCTGTAGAGTGGGGACAGGGTTGCAGCTTTAGAAGATAAGCTTGGATGGATGAGGGTGACAGGTGCCCAGTAATCTGAGTACTTCGTGCCATTGGGCTGTGAATTAAAAACGCTTAAGATCCAAAGTTTGTGTTTTATATGTGTTAATATGGTAAAAGAGAAAGAGAGGCCCCCCCATAACTGAATGTAGTTGGAGCCAGGTCCTTGCCTCCTGGGAGGAAGCTGGGCACACAGTCCCTGCCACTGCCTGCAAGGCCTACCTTGACCTGTAGTTGGAGCCCTGCTTTCTGGAGCCCCAGGCTCTGGTTGTGTTAGCTACTGGGCTGTTCTGTTAAGAATACAGGGCTTGCAATGGATAAGCCTCGCCCTGGGAAAACCACCTTCGTGATCATGGTAT